>JAHWGI010000059.1:0-24395 GCA_029379305.1 Frankliniella fusca | reverse complement strand
TTTTTTTTTTTTTTATTTTTTTTTTTTTTTAATTTTTTTTAATTATTTAATATTTTTTTTTTTTTTTTTTTTTTTATATATTTTTTTTTTATTATTTATTTATTTTATTTAATATTTTTTTTTTTTATTTTTTTTAATTTTATTATTTTTTTTATTTTTTTTTTATATATTTATTAATTTTTATTATTTTTTTTTTTTTTTTATTTTTTTTTTTATTTTAATTTTTATTTTTTTATTTTTTTATATTATTTTTTACTCTTTTTATATATTATTTTTTATTATATTATTTTTAATTTTTTTTTTTAATATATTTATTTATAATTTATTTTTATTTATATTTTTATTTTCTTTTTTATATAATTTTAATATAATAATTTTTTTATTATTTTTATTTTTTATTTTTTATATTATTTTTATTTTTTTCTCATATAATTTTTTTATAATTTTATTATATTATTTACCAATAAACCCAACCCCCCCCCCCCCCCCCCCCCCCCCCCCCCCCAATATTTACATAAATTATTTAATATTTTTCCCATATAATTTAATTTTCATCCCCCCCCCCCCCCATCCATAAAATTCACCCCCCCCCCCCCCCCCCCCCCCCCCCCCTAATTTTATTACCAACCCCCCCCCATCCCCCCCCTCACCCCCCCCCTAGTCCCCCCCCCCCCATCACTATATACCCCCCCCCCAACCTATGTAGTTGGTGTTCACGGTGCCCACCAGCTAGACTGCCAACCTACGCGGTCTGAACGTGCGTCTACCTCGTAACATTGAAACAAGCCAAAATGTATCTTTTGCCGCGATGACTTTTCGACAGACGATTAATCTTCGGTACAGCAGCAGAGTCTGGAGGCCTCACTCCTCGCTCTCCTTGCCGAGGACTTCCCCGGAGGCCCCTCCTGCGCGCCCTGCGCCGCCCTGCGCCCAGCTGTCCACGATTCCGAAGATCGCCCTCGTGCCTCCGTCCTTGTCGCACCTATCGCGGTGGCCTATGCGGGTAGTGGCAGGGCCTCATGAGTGCGACGATGACGGCGGCGCGAGAGCGATCTTCGGACTCCGACGGCTGCTCCGCGCACAGCACAGCAGAAAGGTGCGGGCCAGCGGCAAGCCGGGGTCCCGGTCCCAGTCCTCTTTGACCTGGTCGTAATTAATTTCTGCTGCTGCTGGGCGCGGCTGGGCGTGGCATTGCTTTGCCCATCCGCCGGATTACCGTCCATGTAGACACTGTCTCGCTGCGCGCGTCCTGCGGCGGGTCGCCCTGCGTCCGGGACAGGCCGGGCAGGGCAGGGCAGGGCAGGGCAGGGCAGGGCAGGGCAGGGCAGGGCAGTCCAGGGGTGGCCTCGCCGGCAGCAGCCCGGGGACAGTGACAGAGACAGGACGCTCCGCGCCTCCCCGCACCGCGCACCTCATAGAGACATGTCTTTTGTTCTCCTCAACCTGCGTTCGTTCGTCGTTTAGCCGGCCGGAAGCAAATTGCAGCGACCACTTAAAAAAAAAAAAAAGGTTTTGTTAATCCGGTCCTGCTTATTTTTGAATGCCTTTGAGTTGAACGACGAAAGGTAGGTCGCTTATTTAGCGTTCGACATATTGCCCAGCTACTGCTATAACCACTGTCGATGTCTCCACGCGGCCGTGCTGTAGGAGCAGGGAGAGCAGGTGTGCTGATAACGCCACCGGTAGGTTCATTGGCGACTATGGCTTCTCGCAGCATGACCCCCAGTGGGCAGACATCTAGTACCGTAGGGTCGTAGCCGCACCGGCAGTGTGTTCACCTGGAGAGCCGCGAAATCAAGGTTCGAATCTTAAATTTTTCTGAACACAACAACTTGGAGTGGAATCCAAAACCCCTTATTTCAACGGAGTTCCACTGCCAGAAATTTCTGCGGTAATTAGTACGGTTATTTTTCCCCGTTAATTTTTTACCAGGTCCGGTCCGTTTTTATTGGGTACAGTCCGTCCGTACTACCTATGACCGTATATTTCACATGGGCCTATTTTTCGAAGTTTCAAGAAACTGAAACTACGGAATTGGTCACGGAAAACACCGCATTTTTCAGATACGGTCGTCCCGTCACCAAACGAAACGGGTTTTACCGTAGCTGGGGCATGGGGGTATGGAATTTTTAACAGTGTCCGTCGTAGAATCGTCGACGGTCTAGTGGTCATAGTACCACGAAAGCCGCGGTTTGTCATGAGACTCGGCACTCGGCACATGGGTTGGGGCCTGGGTTCACTTCCCAGGTAGGTTGTGCACTGGCAGCGAAAGAGTGTTGTCAGGATGTTCCTTCCCGTGCCTGCCGCCATGCCCCATGCCATGGAGGTGGTCCCTCGAGGGGAAATAAGCTCTATGAATCTGGCTCCTTCGTAAGTCCAACCAGCCGTACACTTACTCTACCGCGAACAAAAAAAAAAACCAAACTTATCTTCCTGCTCTTCTCCACTGGTAAAACTAAGGCGTAGCCTTACGCCCCGTTTTCAAGCGTACTGAGATTACGCTTGAAATCAAGCGTAATGGGTCGATCAGCTCTGATTCGTCCTATCTAAATGTATGGGAGAATTTCTTTTGTACGCTTGATTTCAAGCGTAACGTCTTCAAGCGTAACTGTATGCTTCATTCAAGCGTACAGTTACGCCTTAGTTTTACCAGTGTCCTCCTGTATCTTCCTCTCCTTGCCTGTACCTCCCACTGACCCGTCATGCGGTCAGGTGGTGCCTACTCAATAAGGCCGCCAGCCTTAAGCGCAGGGGACTCTCTTCGGAGAGGACTTCTCGTGCCCGTGGGGTAGCGGTTGCCTGGAACACACCGGATCCCATCAGAACTCCGAAGTTAAGCAGGCGGGGCTCGCAGATTGCGAGCTTGGTAGGAACCCGAGGGGGCCTCAACTCACCCAAAATTTGTACACATGATTTCAAGATTTCACATGATTTCATGATTACACCTCTTATAATTGAAAGAAATAATTCGTAAAGTATATACAATCGTATTTTGAGCTTTATGAGCCCAAAATACGCACTCAAATCAATTTTTTCGGCAATAGATCCACATTTTTTGACAATGCGATTTCGGAGATATCAGCGATTGTGTGCACATGATTTCAGGAGTTGAGGCCCCTCGTAGGAACTTCCCAATTTTTAGGCCCCCGTTAGGGGTGCCTTTTCATTTCGCCAGAAAGTTTTTTATTCCTTCTCGACAATGGCCCTTTATGGAAGTAGACGATTGCTTCTATACGATTTTTACGTAAGAAAACTGAAAAATAGTATGAAAAATTAGAAAATTTTCAAGGTGTGTTTGATGTTAATTTGTCTATACGTTTTTGAGCAATTTTAATTTGCATCCTTAGTTTCTATAGTGATTGCGAGCCGAGCGCCCTGTGCCGAGCCGGCTGGATGGCTCGGCATTGTTTGAGAGACTCGACGCCTCGGCGCGCAGGGGAGGACCGCGGCTGGGGGAGGGGGGGGGGACCTGTTGATTCAACTTATGCACAGTAGTTCAAAGACTAAAATTTTGAAGGACATGTTAGAATAAAATTGCTAACGCAGTTTTCGAATAACCATTGCATTACGAGCCTACAGTTCAAAAATCAAGCTAATCGGACAAATTTTACTGACAGACTAATTTCTTAGTCGTTTGAGCTAGATAGCTGAAATTTGGCATTTAACCCGCTGTACTAGTGACACTGATCAAACACTGAGGTGAAATATTTTTTTTTTACTTAACAAAACAAAGTAGATTTTATTTTCTTATTCACCTAGACCATCCACGAAAGTCTCTAATGAAGCCAAAAAGCTAATGAACTTTGTGCCTAAGAGATTTTCGTAAAATCGATTTTTTTTAAAAATAATTGTCGATTCAGCTTTTATGGTGATTGCTTGTGGCAGCGTTGTTGATTGCTGGCCCGACAGCGGGTGATGACATTTTATGTGGAAAATGTGAGGCAGATGAAATTCACGCTTTGGTTTGATAACTTATTGACTGAAAATTATTTAAGTCTTTCTCATTCTCGAGTTAGTGTTAAAACCTAGGGGGCCGTTTAACGCGTTAGCGTTAGAATTTTTCAAACTTTTATTCAATTCTTTTCTATTTTCTTTCTTTCTTTCTTTCTTTCTTTCTTTCTTTCTTTCTTTCTTTCTTTCTTTCTTTCTTTCTTTCTTTCTTTCTTTCTTTCTATCATTAAAAGTAAAGTCTGGCTGTTCTTCAAATTTTTTTTTCGGTGTATGCTCCGGCCTGGTCGTCTATGATACATATTCCTTCGCCAATTTATCCGCGTAAACAAGCAGGTCGGACAAAAGAAAGGTCGGAGAACATCCACTCGGATTTCAGGAAAATTATCGGGTCGGACAAAAATAGGCCGGACAATTATGCACCCTTCAGATAGTCGACGATCGATTATCTCGGAGAGCTCCCTCATGACCCTCCAGGCAAATCAACATCGATTTGGGCTCAAAATCGAAGAATATCCCTAATGTTGAATTGAATCGATGTCGATTCGAGTATTGAATTCAGTTTAAATTTTACATTGGAGTCTCAAAGAGTCAGTTCTAGTTATTGGTAGTTATTCTCAGGTGTAACATGAAAAATAATTACACTATCGCCTCTTGAAAAGTTTAGTGTTTTTTTACGATGTAAATACTGCTATTATCGTAACAGGGTAGCATGCCGTTTCGCCCCGCGGAGCTGCAACGCAATGCACAAGAAGGGGAGCTGCGGTACCCAAGGCGCGTACCAGCACTTCGCGCTCCGCTGCAACGCCGCCAGGGCACCGAGGGGTAAACAACTCTGAATTTGGTGTACAAATCTCGTGAATTGAATTTGAATTAGCTTGAATTAGTTTGAATTTTTGTGAATTTTTGTGAATTTGTGTGAATTCGTTTGAATTCGTGTGAATTCGTGTGAATTAGTATGAATTAGTGTGAATTAGTATGAATTAGTGTGAATTAGTGTGAATTCGTTTGAATTGGCTTGAATTCGTGTGAATTCGTTTGAATTAGTGTGAATTCGTTTGAATTAGTGTGAATTCGTTTGAATTAGTGTGAATTCGTTTTGAATTCGTTTGAATTAGCGTGAATTAGTTTGAATTAGCGTGAATTAGTTTTGAATTTTGTTTGAAAACAGCGAACAGCTATTACTGAAGGGGTCTCCCCGGACCACCCCGGACGCGGCGTGGGCCCCGCGTCGGGCAGGGGTAACTTCTGGCTCAAGGCCGCCGGTCTTGACACCCTCCTGGGTGCAGGCCTGCAGACCGATTCCCGCTGCCGGCACTCGTCGCTCTGTCTCTCTCGCTCCCAAGGAGACTACCGTGGGGTGCGAGAATGCTGTCTCTCTCGTACTCGAGGAGAGCGCCGACGCCGGCAGTGGAATCGCCCTGTCTGCAGCAGAGCGAACTCGGTGCACGCTTACCGTCCAAGCTGCTCTAAGCTGCTCTACACGACGACCTCCATGGCCGCGGTGCGGATCCTGGAGGCGGTGCACGTTTCCCTCCCCGGCCCGGTGCGAGATAGGGGAGAGGGAGGGGACTAGAGGAGAACGGAGGGGGAGGGCCAGTGTTATTTTTGTTGTTGAGAGCTTCGTTGGTGTACTAGGTTTTGTTTGTGTAACAGGTTACCGAGTTTAGCACAGATTTGATTTCGCTTTTTCAGGCGGTCATCTTGGTGCTGTTTGCATGACTTTGTGCGTGCCATCTCGACGGCCAAATCGTGTACAATGAACATAGTTTTGACCTAACCTTCAACGTAACGACTGCTTTCTGTCTATTTTCATTATTGCTTTCATTAATGTATCAGCTTCGTACCGGCTTAATATCTCTCGCGATTCTGCATTTTCTTTCCATGTCTCTGTAAAGCAGAGTGTTAGCTAACGTCAAAAATAATTTGTTTAAAGGCTCACTCACATCAAAAATTGTATTGTGACCTGATGTGCTTCATATTTATTCCATATGTAAACTTTCATTTGCTATATTTCGCGAATTTTCTTTGCTTGTGTTGGTGGTTATCTGAACTACCTGAAAACTGAACTGTGCATATTACTGTGCTAATGCTTTGCTTTGTTTTTATTTATTTATTTATTTATTTATTTATTTATTTATTTATTTTGAATTTTGCTGTAGGTGTGAACAAGTTGTGAATGCTGTTGACTCTGTGTTTGGTCCACTCTCCGAGTACAAGATTTTGTGAGGCTGCACTGTATTCGTTTTGCTGAGACTCCTGTACATCAATCTGAAGATGGAGATGTGAGTGCATTTTTGTCTGCAATGGTAAGTAAATAAGAATTTCAGTTCAAAATTTGTAGTTAAGAAACGGTTTTATACAAGCAGTAATGAAATGTTTTTCCACTTCAGGTTTCTGACAACTACGGCTAAGAACACCCAGAAGAAATGCAGTCACCTGTTGCGAATGGAGGCCTCAGTACAAACTTGGTTCACTTTCAGTGCTGACCCATATAAAAGCTGTGAGGCTGAGCGGCAATTCAAAGAAAACGGTGTGTACTTATCTGTAACCATATTTATCTCTGTCCGTTTGCATGTTCGCCCTCTGCAATCAGCATTACCAAATCTAATAGATTCAACTTCTATTACATGGGTTGAGAAAAAAATTAATATGGTGAAATTTATTTGGTTTGTTATCTCTTCAGGTTTCGGATATTCAAAGCAGCCATCCTCACTTACTCCCAAGAAACACCATCCTCACCGCTATTTCTGCCAAACTGTGTTTGTTATGATCAAGATAATAGTATGGAAGATTCTGTGAAAATGTAGCGGCAAGTGTTCAGTGTGAAAGTGTGGTTTAGTAATAAGTTGATAAGCCACTTATATTTTTGAAGTCTTGCAAGCTAACCTATTATATCAAATTGTAGTTCATTATATGCTAGTTGTTATCAGATTGAATTTTCAGAATGGAATGTGCTTTGTTAAACTACAAAATTGTCATTTTAATTTTATGCTGCTAAAAAGACCAATGTTACTGTTGATTTGTGCCTTTGTATTCACAAAAAGTGTGCTTATCCGTTTGCCTTAGGCTGTTTTCGTGTAATGTGCAATATTTATATGGGGAGGTTTCTCGAGGTTTCTTTAACACTGATTGTTAAAAGTTCAGGTTTTGATGCCTGCCTATCTGTTGCATGGTCTAGTTCTTTTTGTGAGTGTGGTGATCTAGAGAATTTCGATTTAATAGTAGTACATTTTTTTTAAATGCTTGCAAGGGAATCAGCTAATTTTTCTCTTTGCTTCTAGAACTGTAACTAGCCAGTCTGTCACTTCAAGTATTTGTTATTCCAGTAGATGTTGAAACGCTTTGGGTTTTAAGAACTGGATGAGATATATTTCTTTCTAATTTTTATAATGATTTTGTGCTGCTGTTAAGACTAATGTTACTGTTGATTTTTGCATTTGTATTCACAAATAGTGTGCTTATCCATTAGGGACTGTTATCGTGTAATGGGCAATATTTATCTGAGGGGGTTTCTCGAGGTTTCTTTTACACTGATTGTTATAAGTTTAGGTTTTGATGCCTGCCTATCTGTTGCATGGTCTAGTTCTTTTTGTGAGTGTGGTGATCTAGAGAATTTCGATTTAATAGTAGTACATTTTTTTTAAATGCTTGCAAGGGAATCAGCTAATTTTTCTCTTTGCTTCTAGAACTGTAACCAGCCGGTCTGTCACTTCAAGTATTTGTTATTCCAGTAGATGTTGAAACGCGTTGGGTTTTAAGAACTGGATGAGATATGTTTCTTTCTAATTTTTATAATAACTTTGTGCTGCTGTTAAGACTAATGTTACTGTTCATTTTTGCATTTGTATTCACAAATAGTGTGCTTATCCATTAGGGACTGTTATCGTGTAATGGGCAATATTTATCTGAGGGGGTTTCTCGAGGTTTCTTTAACACTGATCGTTTTAAGTATAGGTTTTGATGCCTGCCTGACTCATGCTTGTTCAGTATTTTACAAGACGAATTCCATGGACAATCATTTTATAAATGTGAGTGTGTGAAATATGTTGAAAAGAAATATCTGGAATACCTAATGAAATTAAAAACTGTTCTCACGGCATCAATTTCTGTCTTATTTTTATCCAAACTGTGGGTATGTTTCAACATGAATCTAAAAGCATCATAAATATTTATATTACCTACTTCAATTAAAACTCAAAGCAATAGAAAATCAAATTAAGAAAAGCACATTGACAGAGAATTATTACAATTTCAGAGCTTTTTGTATGCCCAAAGGACAAACCCAAATATTCAGCCGAGTCTCTCTAAAATAAAATCTAATAAAATCTTGAAGACAAAGTGCCAAAAACCAGTAGCACTTAAAATTGAATAATCAATTAGACAATAACAAAGTACGATGAATAAACTCAATTGTATATGGTCACAAACTTACAACTAACATATCAACATACATGGCACTTTAGCAATGAGATATACTTCATAGTATACTGAGTGTGGGGCCTAGCAAAACTGTTCAAAATACCGGAACAAATAAAAATAATAAGGCTTTGCAATGAGGTACAATTCCACATACACAAACATCCAAAATACATACAAACAGATTTAGATATTTAACAATATTACAAAATAAACAAATGTGTTGCAATACATGGACAAAGCACTTAAAATATGAGACAGAGCTATCATATAACAATACATACATTTACAATATATTTCACACTTCTACACATATAAGAGGTGTCCAGAAAAGCCCGTACACCTGCGGTACTTACAACATTCACAAAAGTGTCACAACATCTTCGCTGAGGTGTAAGGCACCGTTCTTCATCTCGGGCGATGGGATGGAGAACATGTATGTCTCTATAGCACACTCTTCCGTAGAGATGTGAGCTATCGCTCGTTCCCGGTCCACATCAAACCACGAGTACAGGACACACAGGCCGCGGGCTTCCACCCCGTCAGGGACGGCGACGGGGGCAGTCGGGAGGGTGTAGAGGCGCTTCCGTCCATCGCCAGTAGCGTACCGGAACGACAGGACGCGGCCCACCCTCAGCCGTGCCTCTCCAGTCTTCTTGAAGGTGCACCATTCGCCGGACGCGATGCTCTCGCGCCGGACAACGCCGCCTTGCCGCTGGTGGTCTGGACGCGCCGCACTGCTCGTGTCCCTGAGCTGCACTCGGAGCAGGCGGTCCGAGCTCAGACGAGTGCTGCCCCGGTTCCCCAGCCAGCAGAACGTGGTCTTGCGGATAGGCACCTTCACCCCGTTTGGCGTCGTGTAGAGCATCATGGGAGACTCCGGGGGGAAGGGCCGCACTTCCTGGCCTGCAGACCACGCCTGTCTAGCGCAGATGAGGGCGACGTCATCCGGATCGAAGTCGGCACCCGCGTCCTCCGGTGGTGGAGAGTCAACAACTTCCTCGACGGCGGCGTCCTCGGCGTCGTCCACGTCCAGGTCCAAATCGAGGGCCCTCTGGCCATAGAGCGGGGCCGGGATGGTCTCCTCCATGATGTCAGGGTCCATCCCCAGCAGCGCCGCGCAGTCCTTGGCCTCCGACCGGGCCAGGCCGATTTGGAAAAGGATGTCCCCGTCCGAGGGAAGGCCTCCCGACCAATCGGTTCGAACCGACCTTAAGGCAGCCGCCTGCCCCGCTTTGACACGCTTCTCTTCCTCCCTGATAACAAAGAAGTCATCATGTGAAAAACGCAATGTCAAACTTTATCTAAAATAAAAAGTGCCTTTTGAGACTAATTTTACCTAGGGAAGGAGAACGTGTCCCCAGCGGCGCTAACCACTCTAATCTGCAGCTCGACTCTTCGCAGCCTAGCCAGCATCTTAAGCATGCTAAAGTTGATGACTGTAGCATGGGTGGTGGTGAGTGAGCGAAGGGCTCGGAATAGTTTTTCGCACTGCTGGCTGCCGATGAGGTGCGGTATGAACTGCTCGGCGTGGTCGCTGTCCCTGAAGATACGCACCAACTTGACCAGGGCGTGGGCGTTTAACTCCACGGACTGGAAGGTGTTCGGCGTGATGAAACACTGCTCTAGACTGTGTTCGTTCTGGACCAGCCACTCACGCCAGATCCGGAAGAAGAAAGTCGAACGCCAGATCTGGAAGATACGTTCCTCCGCGGTCAGCTCGTCGTCGAGGAAAGCCACGAGAACGCCGCGCACGAGTGTAAGGAAGAGCTCAGTTGCCGCGTACTGCTCCATGCCCTTGCCCCGTAGCAGGCTCAGGACCCGCTCATCAGTGATCCGCAACACGGCGGCAAAATTCATTTTGTCCGCATGGTTGAGATCTGTGTCGCGCAACAAGTGCTTCATCCTGGACGTCGTGGCCAAGAGGTGCTCCAGGTGGGCCACAGATGCACAGTGCGTCCCCATGACGTAGGTCTTGCCTTTGTGGCAGAAGCCGGTACGAAACTTCGTGCCGATGTGCACCGTGTCCTATTTAGAAACAAATAAACAATATTACAATAAATTCATCCTTAAGGGCACCCAGGACTGAATTTGCCATCTCAGAAACCATTGGAGTCAATTTTTTTTTTCTCAGGGACTTATAGTACCTCATTAGAAACTTAAAAAAAAAATCCCCAACCTGTACCTCAAACCATTCTTGAGTTATTGCATAAAATGTATTATTTAAGAGGCTTACTATTTGAGCTCCATGCGCATTAGATTTGGTGCCGTGAAGTTGGGACACTGATTTTTTTGATCAGAAAGGTTCAAACTACATTTTGTATTGATTGGATTATTTTATTTTAATGTAGGAAATAATTTTGATTGAAGCGTTTTGCCAATTTTTTTAAAACGGTCAAAATTTTAGAAATTTTGTGAATTTTGACTTCAACGGTGAATTCAACTTTTTCCTGTGGTTAAAATATTGAAAATCTAATGAATACATTTTTTTCCTCTTGCTTTAACTAATAAATAAAACCTTACCCTGACTTCCCAACTCAAAAAGGTATGCGCATGGAATTTTTCAAACATCCAAATCTTTACGTAACTTTTTCCATTTTGCTCAGACTTTTATTCGAAATCTTTTTGATTTGAAGGTGGTCATGTTATACCAAATTTGAATCGTTATCAAAAGACAAATAGTTTCTATTGCATACTTTTCAATCTAGTCCAGTTATGAAAAATTTCAACTTTTACCTACAAGTTTTTCAAAATTTGGTGAAAATCTTGAAATTTTCGGTCCTGGGTGCCCTTCAGACTTTATTTTTAAAACAAAAATATTGTTTTCTATTTATAGCTCATTTGAATCAGCATAAAAAAACTGAGTGTAAAAAAAAAACCCTGCGCAAGCCATGTGAAGCATTTCTTAAAGGGTGTCAAATACAATTTACACATTTTCTCGAGCTTTCCAGACACAAAATTTGGAGCTCGTATGACTCCTAAACCATAATTCTAAATAAGAAATTCCTTTGACGTTTAAGATTTTGGGGTGGTTCCAAATTATATAATACCTAACATCCCCTGCCCAAAACAAAATCCATAATTTTGAACTGTGTGGTGACTGACCTGGACGTAGCACACCTCAGTGTCCAGGTCCTGGTCAAAGAACCCTTTCCACTCCTGGGGATTGTCGGGTTCAGGGCTCATGGGGCGAGTAGCAAAGCGCATTCCTCTGAGCATTTTGGGATCTGAAACAAACATTCATCAAATGTTAGGAATACTGCAAATCGCCTAGCTTCCGCGCAATTCGAGAATCCGCTTACTTACCTCCATCAGTTGAAATGCTTATAATGGCAATGCCATATATCTCTGCGCATCGTTTGAGCCATCGCCATCTCCGCACACCGTCCTCGGCACCGAAACGGTTGTCCGTCCCGAAGGCCATGAGACAGAAGGGCGCCGCGCCGTCCTGTAAGGGCTGCGCCATGAGAACGTATGCCGTGTGCGCGCGCGGTGCCTCGTCGAACATGGCTCTCATGGCCCTCTCTCCGGTGGCTTCAAAATGACTAGTGTCGGGGCACCCGTCCCTGTCCAGAGGAGGTGAGAAGCCGACTAGCAGGTTGGTGGTGGAGTCGTACTCAATCTGCCCGGTGATCCGCGTTCCGTCCTCCGAAATGGCGATCACTCGAGGCAGATGATTGTCCTCAAGGTACTCGCTGAGCTCTTGCCAGCGACACTGCCCCTCACGGACCGGCTCCATCACCTTCCCCTGGTACTTGAGGATGGTGGACAGAGAGGGCATGCTTTTTGGAGCGTTGGCGTGCAGGGTCTCGTAGAGCTTCCTGCCGCCCTGAATAAACAAGTATGTAAAAAACAGCTTGTCTTCCGTCTCAAATCTGGAAAAAAAAACCACATACTGTATTAAAGAAAATGTCATCCCAAGTGCCCGGAAGACCCCCAGTACTTATTCTGTAGGCAACCCGCCCGCACTGCTCCATCCGGGACTGTATACCCTGCGCCTGCCGGGGGCCACCTCCAAGCGGCACGGCTCAGCTGAGGTGCACGATCACGTCCTCCTGGTGCCGATGGTGGGGGGAGGGGAAAGGGAGGGAGAGAGAGTGTCAAAGTGGCGGGATGGGGGTATGTCAGGGGCCTAGCGACAGGGGTAGCCGGAGACAGGGCGGGGCGGGGCGGGGCGAGGCGAGGCGGGGCGGGGCGGGGCGGGGCGAGGCGAGGCGGGGCGAGGCGGGGCGGGTTGGGGCGGGGCGGCGTCGTCCCCGCGAAGCCATGGAGACCGCGGGGACAACGCCGCCCCGCCCTGCCCCGCCCCGCCTCGCCCCGCCCCGCCCCGCCTCGCCCCGCCCCGCCCTGTCTCCGGCTACCCCTGTCGCTAGGCCCCTGACATACCCCCATCCCGCCACTTTGACACTCTCTCTCCCTCCCTTTCCCCTCCCCCCACCATCGGCACCAGGAGGACGTGATCGTGGACCTCAGCTGAGCCGTGCCGCTTGGAGGTGGCCCCCGGCAGGGGCAGGGTATACAGTCCCGGATGGATCAGTGCGGGCGGGTTGCCTACAGAACAAGTACTGGGGGTTTTCCGGGCACTAGGTACGTTAGTGCTTTTAAAGCTGCCTCGGGATAACTGCTTATCGCTTACCTGTATGCATTCTTGTGGCGCCCTTGGTTCCGCTTCAGCGTCTCCAGCATCCTCTCAAGCAGAGTGCCGCACTCAGCGGGAAGGACCGGCTGGGCGGGGGCCGGGCCTGGTGCTGGCCGAGCGAGGGCCTCTTCAGGAGCATCATTTTCAGGCCGCACAGCAGCGGCGAGGTCGACGTAGCTAAAGAAGTCAGTGAGGAACGCCTGGTCCTCTTTGAGTCCACGCACCAGGGATCTCTGGTTTCTCGCTGGCCTCCCGTACTTCGCCGCCTGCCACTTGCTGCTTACTGGGGGGTCATGCGCTGGCCTGGCTGCACTTCCCCGTTGGCAAAATTTTCCGTGAAGGTGTCACTGTCTAGCCCGTCCAAGAGTCGGGCGGAGAGGTCGTTGGCGTCGGCGCCGTCGCCGTCGGCGCCGTCGCCGTCGGCGCCGTCGCTTTCATGACCGTTGGCGCTGCTCCGGGGTCTTGTGGTCCTGTTCTGGTGCTCATCTTCACCAGGGTCGTCCTCATCAGCTGATCCTAGTTCCTCATGCGCATCACGAGAAGCTCCATGAGGCGTTCTCGCGTGCTTGCTGAAGGCTGCCATGATGGGGTTTGGTGTTGATGCAGGTCTCTTCCTCTCCCTGCTCTCCCTTTTCTTTTTCTCCTTTCTCTCCAGGACTGCCGCACTGGGGTGCATACTCTTGGCGTGCGAGGTGAAGTTCGAGACGACCCAGCTATTTCGGTCATCAGGGACGGCAACTGGTATCACCTTGCAGCAGTCTTGTATTGGGCAGATTATGTCGGCTCGCTTTGAGTTTTCAACATTCACCGTCACGTTTGCAGCAGCTTTCTGGATGGCTTCCGATACATCGCCTGCGGCAGCCTTCAGCCCACTGAGGACAAGACGCCGAATAACTGCTGCAATCTTTGTATTTTGGTTGGGAGTAGTTGCTGATCCAGGCCGTTCTTCTGATTGACTGGACAGGGCTTGTGAGCTGAGGCTGTCCTGTGAGCTTTCTAGCGTGCTGGTATTCCTCCGTGGAGTCGACTTACTGGCTATAGCCTTGCCTAGGAACTTCTTTGATTTGCAGATAGACGCTGCAGCCAAAATAGTTTTCCGGAATCCTCGGAAAATTTTGAAATTAGCAGGGTTACTTGCTTGGTTTCCAAGGTATCCCTTTCTTTCTGCCTGAGACTGGAACCTGGTTCTGGCATCTTCTTCAATCTCCTGCAGGTCTTCTTCGGTCAATGTCGCCACGCTGAATTGGCTGTTGTAGCCGTGGAATTCAAGCAGAAGCTTAAAATTCTCCGGCAGATGCCATCCGACAGCTGCTTGGTCGCCCTCCAGACCGGTCCAAAAAGCGGTGGTCTCTTTACTAAGTTTCACCTAAAAAAAAATGGAAAGAAAAAAACCGTTACGATTAAGCAAGCATCGGTGGTAGCTCGCCCGTCGCTCTTCTCTACCTCGCCCTCCTTTGCCGTATGAGAGGCATGCAAGCCCATATCACAAAGCCGCGCTATAATTGATTGGGCGCTAGTTCATGACCCCCTCCTCCACCCTGTTTGCGCCATACATTTACTCTAACGGGCCGCCGTCTGTACCCCCTACTCCGATTGCTTGGCTTACAGCTGAGCCGCCGGGAGAAACCACGGTCCCCGCCTCCCACTGAAGCGCGATGCACTCCGGTCGTGTCCCAGCCGAGCCGATCCCGAGCTCTAACCTCTAACAACAATTGCCAAAGCCGGGCGCGGCCGTGGCAGCCGCAGACCCAGACAGCGAGGCGACGCTGACCCGCGCCCGAGAACGCCCCCTTTAACGCATTGCTGACCCGCTCTTATTTCACCTCTTTCACCTTTGTTGCCTCCTGAGGCTCAGAAACAGTCGCTAGCTATCCAAGGCTATCCGATTTTGAAATAACAATAATAATAAAAGAAACAGCCTTTGCAATGTTTCACTTGGCCGCCGACGCCGACAGCCCCCGCCACAAAAGAACGACTGGGACTGAACCTAAAATTTACTGAGATAAAGGAGAGGTTGTTTTCTTCCTGTTTCAACCAGAATATTCCTCTTTATTTTGTCAAACAACCAATTTGCTCGATAGCACGAACTTCAGTCAGATTGAACATAATAATCCAGGCAACAAACAAATTTCTCCCATAGGACTAATAAGCGTCCATTGAATAAGGGTGCGTCCCAATTCTCGGTCGGAAAGGCCGGAATGGCCGGAGAGAGAGAGACAGCGTCCATGCGCCCATTAGAATTGTACGCATTTGTCTCTCTCGCACCGGCCGCTCGGGCTGTTCCGGCCATACCGACGGAGAATTGGGACGCACCCAAAGGAACTGGTACATACCTCCGAATCCTCCTCCATGCTGGCGATGTAGATGCACAAAACTTCGACGGTTAACACAAAACTTCCTGGACACAAATCGCAACTTAAAGATGATCCGACGTCGCTTAATTAAGTGGAATGGAGCTAACAGCTCAGCTCTCGAACGCGATGGCTACACGACGGGCCGACGCTAAGTCCTGGGCGTCCTGGGCGTGAGTCAGTGTTGACAACCTGGTCGGAAGCTAAGGTCGAACGGTCGTACCAGCATAAACATTACAGTATTTGACCAATTTAACCTTAAAATGGTCCAAAACTTCTTCGAAAATAGTACGGCAATTACCGTTCAAGTCGTCACCGTACGCCGTACACACATGCATTTTACCATATGCCGTCGTAATTACCGGACGGGTTGGCAATGCTGCGTGAGTCTGCGTTCGGGTCTAGGGCGCCGTTCGGTGCCGAAGCCAGTGAGCCTGAGCCAGGCGAAAGCCTCCTCCCCCTACCCCGTCCGCTTTCAGCCGCTCAACGTAACGGCGCGGATAGACAAATGCTTCAAGTGCATGGTTACCTGACTCCCGACACGGTTGGACTGGACACGCCTTCCACCCAGTGCAAACACTATCAAATACAGACCAACTTGTTATTTTCACTTATACACGAACTGTAGCACTGATTAAACCGTCTCTCTGCGAGCGTCCGTGCGCTGAGCTCTGGCTGGCCTGGCCCCGGGCCCTCCGTGAGGTCCTGACCGGTCCTCATCGCACCCATTCTCAAGTACCTCTATACGAGCGGGGAATCATCGTCACTATCTGCTCCAAACTAATGAAAATGCTCGCAAAGTGCGGGGTTGGCACACCCGCCGAGCAGCAATGTGGAGCCAGCGGCCTACCTCACGCCTCAACAACGCCTGTAGGGTGAGTCCGCACAGTGGTTTATTCGTCTCTCTGTCCTTGTCGCACTAATGGGGCACGGCCTTAAGGTGCGAGAGAGAGAGGCCACCACTAAACGCTACTCGGAATCACCCGCCGCTGATGCTGACGCACGACACCCGAGTCTGCGGTCTGCGGCCCTGCCGGCATATTCCGGAGAGCGCTGTCATAGCTCTGTCTCTCACGCACCTACGGCAAAGCCCATGAGTGCGAGAGAGACAGGGCGAGGAGAACGCTCTTCGGGATAAGTCGTCTGCTTCGGCTCGTGCTTCGCTCATCTTTGTGAAAGAGGGCGTCTGCCGCCACCGTCGTCGCTGGTCGCGGGTAAGGTCGAGTGTGTGTGCTCACACGGTGCGTTTATTTCCAAAATTTTACCCTCAATCTAAGAAAACATCTGTTTAGTATTAGCTTCTATAGTACTTTAGGCTTCTTTTTTATCCAACTCTGTGAATTTCAATTCAGTTAGAGACCCGCAAGTGTTTGAAATATTTCAGTTCCCATTTGAAAATGCTTCCGGTGAATAATTGGTCATTCAGCTCATGACATCGGCTTCTACTCCATTGAATTTCACATAGAAAGACATTTTTTGTGACGTTTAAAATAAATATGGCAAAAGGCAGCCTCCAAAAAAGTTATGGGAAGAAAAAGGAGAGTTCCAAAGGTATTAGTCAGCAGGATATTTTTTTTTCTTTTGTATGTAAATGGTTTTATTTCTAAAAATTTACCACAACATAAGATCTTTTAAGTTAAAACTTCTGCAATGCATTCTTTATTATGCAACATTTAGTGTGCTTTTAACAGTAGAAATAACAACAGCAAACAAAAAATTAAATTTCAGAACAAAAACAATCAAAAAGAGTCATAGATACAACAAGATTACTTATTTGGGACAATCCACCTCCTAACTTCTTAAATAATGTGGAGTGAAAATCAGCAGAGTCATTCTCTGTCAGATTACCACAAGGACCAAAATGATGGTTTTCAGATTGAGTTGGGAAGGGTTAAATATCAATAAAGACCACCCCGAGGCCCCAATGTCAAAGTAGGTCGTTTTTTTAAATTTTGGTTTGGGAGTCATAGGAGCTTGAAGTTTGGTGTTTGACCTATGCCGCTTGCGTTTTGAGTGATACCTAATATCCTATATGAAACACAGTACTAACTCTGTTCATGAAAATCTACAATCAGTTTTTTAAGCTGATTCAAACGATCTAAGTTGGGTTGGATTCTGAAAATATTTTCATAGATCTATTAAGTAAAATACCGTCAAAATACTGTCAAATTTCACTAATTCAACCCTAGCTTAACTAAATCAGATTAAAAATTCCAAACCATGACTTTCTTTAAAGCTAATGGTGGGTCGAAAATCCACACCAAGTGACACATTGGCACCGGAGAAATTAGTCCCTTCGCCTTACACTTTAAGGATTGGAACTACCATGAAAAGACCGTAAGAAGTGACAATCAACTTCACTTGATGAATATCTTACTAAAATCACTACGATGACATATCGCCCTAATATTTAACTATTTTTCAACACATTAGTCATAAAGAAAGCAGAGGTGCTACTTATCTCCAGATGAAACAACAGGTTGACAGATTTTCCTCTATCTTAAAAGTCAGCAGTATTTATTTCCCTCTGACATTGTTAATCTCCTTTCACCGAGATGTGATTATCTCTTATTCCTTTTTGGAAAACGGCTAAAATGTGAAGGGATAGAAAGGTATCACTCATAACTTAGGCCAAATTGGTCGAACACCAAACTTTGAGCTCCTATAACTGACAAACCAAAATTAAGAAAAGAAAGAAAAAAAAAAACTTTGATGTTTTGTAGGGTAGTCCTAAATTATATTTGACCACTCCCAACTCATTCTGAAAACGGTCATTTTGGACCTTGTGGTGATCTGAAAGAGAATGAACCAGCAGTAAAACAAAGCCTTCATGGCAAAGACACAGCCTGACACCAAAACGCTTTGTATAATACACCCTGAGAGACCAACACACATTCTGTCCAGTTACAAGCAAAATATGACTCATGTTTTCAATTTAAACTACCAGCTTGGAGAAATCTTGGCTACCCCTCATTCTAATTTGAACTTCAGTGCTTACTACACAACATAAACTTGCTTTTAACATTAAAAATAACCATGTAAATCAGTAAATTTAATTCCAGGTCCATAACAGTAAAATCGATGAAAAACTACTTAGCTAACACAATCCACCTCATTGATATATACATTTAGTATTAAAATGATCAGTAATACAAAGCCTGCACTTCCAACACACACCTAAACATCAAGATATTTGTCTTGCCGCTTCAAAAACTTAATGTTCTGGCTTTAATGAGATGTAGTTTCTTCTGGTTTGGCACCAGACGTGCAGAGTTTGGTTGCTAAGGCACCTGGAACATATAAATTGTAACAATCACATTTAATACACGGTGATAATTTAGTGACAAAGTGACTGAATCAAGTAAGTTAGTTTTACCTGCTACAGCACTAAATCTTTCTAGACCCACAATGCTGTAACAAGGGGCGAACAGACAGATGCAGGTAGAACGAAAAAAAGCACCATGCCAAAGCAGATGAAATGTTGCCTGCAACAGTGAGTAGAATAGAATTAGTGCAGCAGAGTAATAGACCTTTCAGTTTAGATAACTGCTGTTTAAATATTAGATTTTATCTACAAATCAATAATTACAGAGCAATTATTTCCCAACCCAACCAGGGCCAAAACCTTGATGTCACCGATTTGTCTGAAAATCACCTGTTTTGATTGTCTACTAGTAGTGACTCTCCAAAAAAAAATTTCATGCCCCTACCTACTATGGGAGCTGAGATAATGTCAAGTGACTTTGGGTAAGTTGTGGAATTTGGTGCCAATATCTATCTTGGGCAATTTTTATCACAGCTCTGCGATACAAAGTTTTCCTGAAAGAGCATCAAAAAGTGATCAAAAGAATTCCCCTCCCAAAAGTTTTAGACCCTTTCCTTGAGATATTACTAATTTTACAAACTTTAAAAAAATTAAAAACTGAAAAAAAAGGAAATATGTGTTCCCTGATTTTCTTCACTCTGCCCTTAAAAGTTGCCTAATAGTAAAGGTAATGAGGTGGAATCATAACATTTTTACGGATCAACCTCCATCAGGGCAGCGCAGCCCAAAAACTATTTGTTTTTACTCAAAATTACCGCTGCTCAGGACAAGACTGTTCGGTGAGTCCATATTCAACCTTTTTAGATGTCCGCCTTCATTTGCCAACTGAAAAAATACATCACTCTAGGAGAACAACCACTCTGTCATGCAAAGGCAAATGCATGAAGTATTTGTTTGTATACTGAAAGTTTGATTGGCATATACTTAAAGGATTAAAAAATGTCCCAAAATTGTCTCATGAAATCCATTTTGATGTTTTCATTCTCTCCTTAAACCTTGCTCCCACAATGTTGCCTGCTGTTTCACTTAACTCAGATTTATTAGTGTGATATCCATTGAAGTTAATAGATTAAGGGCATAAATAAGGTCTTTTTAAAAAACTTAACTGTTTAAATCTTAATCTTAAAATAGTTTCTGAAGCTGTGACCCCGTCCCAGTCTTTTCTACACTTGTCTACAAACTGATGTTTGAAAAGTTAAAAAGTAGGATTACATTAAATGTATTGATACTAAAGCAATTACTCATCGTGCTGGGCATACCCCACACCTTCATCCTTTTTATTGCAATAGACCCTTACGCCTTTCTCCACTCAAGTGTCTCACAACCTTGTACCAATGGCCACAAGGCATTAGTTATGAGAAGTCATCAACAGATAACAGAAATAAAGAAGTAAAGATAGTATAAAAATATATTACAGTGTATTTTGAGTAAAAAAAATACTTCATGCATTTGCCTTTGGATGACAGGGTGGTTGTTCTCCTAGAGTGATGTATTTTTTCAGTTGGCAAATGAAGGCGGACATCTAAAAAGGTTGAATATGGACTCACCGAACAGTCTTTTCCTGAGCAGCGGTAATTTTGAGTAAAAACAAATAGTTTTTGGGCTGCGCTGCCCTGATGGAGGTTGATCCGTAAAAATGTTATGATTCCACCTCATTACCTTTACTATTAGGCAACTTTTAAGGGCAGAGTGAAGAAAATCAGGGAACACATATTTCCTTTTTTTTCAGTTTTTAATTTTTTTAAAGTTTGTAAAATTAGTAATATCTCAAGGAAAGGGTCTAAAACTTTTGGGAGGGGAATTCTTTTGATCACTTTTTGATGCTCTTTCAGGAAAACTTTGTATCGCAGAGCTGTGATAAAAATTGCCCAAGATAGATATTGGCACCAAATTCCACAACTTACCCAAAGTCACTTGACATTATCTCAGCTCCCATAGTAGGTAGGGGCATGAAATTTGTTTTGGAGAGTCACTACTAGTAGACAATCAAAACAAGTGATTTTCAGACAAATCGGTGACATCAAGGTTTTGGCCCTGATTGGGTTGGGAAATAATTGCTGAACAGCAAGTCTCAAATTAAAGATGACATTCAAAAAATTCAACAACTTTGACAATGGGAACAAACTCCCTAATCTAACGCAAACACAAGGAGAGCACTCAAAGCTGCCACTTAGTTGAGGTCGAAGGTTCATGTTCATAAAGAAAAACAAAACATTCTAAATCACTAACCAAGACTACCTAGCTTCTTTTCCTGGATGTGAATCCGTTGAGCAAAGAGAAGACTCCTTATCCAGTCTCTACTAAGTAGCTGTTTGTTTGAAAGCAGCAATCATGCCTGAAACAGGAATAATAAAATGTACAAGTACATGAACACAGCACACTTCAAAAGTCTCACCACTCTAAAACCGAGTGGCTACATAACCATACGAACGGCGATTCATCAGCTTTCAAACACGTTTTCCAGAGAATGTACGAGAAGTTTTGCAGCTGCCTAATCTGCTGAGGAGCCCCTCTCTAATTGGCAGTATTACGTTTCAGTTAAGGTACAGCCCTCTTGTTCCCGTTTGGAGATTGAAACATGATTCTATGCCACACTGTGCCTCCTCAAGACTTGGACGTAATGTTGAATTGCATTTCACAACGAAGCACAACCACACGTATAGGTTATGAAAGTCTCCTCACCTCTGGAAAAAACAAATCACGAGACGCGACACAATGCGTCATTGTACGGCCGGTGATCGAAGTACACACGATCGATGAGTACCCACAACATAACACAACACCGATGATAAGAATTCTACCACGACCAGGAGGAAATAATAGTGTTCTAAAACTCTGTGACTGTCTATTAGATAGTGCCTCAGCACAGCAGACAAAGCGTCGTTCTCCCCAGTCCCACACGGTCGTACACAGTCGCTGTCTCGATCCTCGCTCGCCCCCTCGTACGATCCCGATCCGATCGACCTCAGGCGCGCGGCGCGCGGTGCATAGTCGCTTGCGCACAGGCTGCGCCAGAGGAGAGCTTCTGGAGAGCAGACACGGAGCAGACCAGGGCTGCGAGTTAACCGGGTAGACCGAGCGTTCGCGCTTGTGGACGCTGAGTGGCGAGTCGGTCGTGTGACATTGTGGGTGTTGAATTAACTGATATTTTAGCCGTGAAGAAGTTTGAAATTTGTTTTAATTGGCCCCGAATTAGCTTGAATTCATTTGAATTAGCTTGAATTAGCGTGAATTCGTTTGAATTTGTGTGAATTTGTTTGAATTAGCGTGAATTCGTTTGAATTAGTATAAAATTGTTTGAATTAGTGTGAATTCGTTTGAATTTTTGTGAATTTGTTTGAATTTGTGTGAATTTGTTTGAATTTGTGTGAATTTGTTTGAAGTAGTGTGAATTTGTTTGAAGTAGTGTGAATTCGTTTGAATTAGTGTGAATTCGTTTGAATTAGTGTGAATTCGTTTGAAGTAGTTTGAATTCGCGTGAATTGAATTGAATTAGTGTGAATTAGTTGAATTTTGAATTAGTGGTGTACAAATAATTTCAGAGTTGTTTACCCCTCGCAGGGCACCCAGGCGCCTAATCATGGAAATGTCAAAAAAGTCGTCTGCTTGTTTCTTTCTCTTTTCCTCCCGCCCTTCTCCTCATCCATCGACCCGCTTATGGAGGTGCCTGTCCGTCGAACCGCGCTTATTGTCGTTCGCAGTTTCTAGTCGTTGGTCGAGTTCGGCTTCTTCACTGGTTTCTGAATCTGCGAATCGATTGGAATGACGCTGACCCGGCCGTCTTAGTTCGTTAGCGAATGCATCGGTTCGACGTCATTTCGACATCGCGTTGAACAGAGCAATAACCTGCCCAGACCAAGGAAGGGTGGGAGAGAACCGAAGGCGACCGAAATGCAACGAGTAATTCCTATCAGAGTCCACTTTCGATCATTGGTCTTGTGCAGCAGCCCGTTTGCAGCCATCTTGGTTCACCAGAATGTGCAGGGCTTTATGGACAAAATCTGTTTTTGATTTCAAAAGAAACAAAAACACAAAAGAATTTAGAGTTTTGAATTTTCTTTAGCAAACATTTGTAATTATATTTGAAGTTCATAAAAAAATGACAGGTCAAAAGAGCTCCCTAATTAAAATAAAACAATCCAAGACCGATTTTGTCCAAAAGGCCCTGTACATTCCGGTGAACCAAGATGGCGGCAAACAAGTGAGCCCCCAGGCTTCTGCATAAGACCTATAGAAATTGCTAGCCCAGATCGAGCACATTTGGCATCTATTTGGTAGAAAATACCGCTCCAAATTTAGCCAGGAAATCAGCGCCGTATAACAGCTCCCTCCTGGGCTGGCTTGCCCCAGTCCTACCCGAGAGGGGGAGTGGGAGTAGTATGAGGGAGTTCGCGCTCGGCTCGGACGAGGCGGAGGCGGACGCCTCCTCGTCAGTCGCTGTTCTCGCATATTCCAGGACGCTAAAGGCCTGCGTCCCGGTGACCCCTCCCGCCCGCCTCCCCTCCCCCACTGCAGCCAGAGGTCTGCCGGCTACTGGCCTGCTGGCTCGCTGTCTCTCTCGCACTCATGGGGTGTTCCGTATATGTGCGAGAGAGACACAGCGAGGGGAGCGCTCTGCTGCAGGCTGCAGGAGGCACCACGCGCCGCACGCGCCGCGCCCGCCGCTTTCGCCCCGCTAAACTGCACTTACCTGCCTAAATCGCTCACGCATGCTGCTCGGCGCGGCCTCACCGGGCTGCACCGTGCAGTCAGTGCAGTGCACTGGGCAGTGGCGGGGCGGGGCGGGGCGGGGCGGGGCGGGGCGGGGCGGGGCGGGGCGGGGCGAAGGCGGTAGAGCGGCATATTGTCGTTTGCGGCACTAATCCCCCAGGTCAGAAGGGTCGAGTTGCGATTGCGGCGGGGCCGAGGGCCCGGATTTGCGATTGCGGCGCAGGCGCGGAAAAACCGAGGGAAGAAAGAGAAATTTCTCTCCTGACTGCGTACGGCACCGTGGATGTGTCGATTGCGGCGCTGGAGGTGAGGGAGGGAGCAGGCGGCCGCTCGCTATAGGCACCGAAGGGGAGGGGCGTCTCTCTCACTGAATAAGTATAATACACACTAAAATACTAGGGACAGTTTTGTTCCAAATTGAGTACGAATCCGTGCATACGCAACATGTGTACGATTTCTTTCCAAAGTAAAGAAGTAAAAGTGCACTTTTGTGCAGTTTCACTACGTTATTATAGGCACAAAATCGTACACACGTTGCGTATGCACGGATTCGTGCTAAATTAGGAACAAAAATTGTTTCAAAAAAATATAATTAGCTAAGCGATTGCGAGGTCTATTACTACAGTGACCATCGCGAAGCCTGTTACGCGAGACGTAACTAGACGTAAATAAAAAAATAAAAATAAATAAAAAATAAATAAACTGGTACCAGTTTGGTATCCTTCACTTCTATGTTGGAGTATTGCTCCTCCCCTATCAGAGAGATGCCCCTGCCTCCCCCCTCGTCTCGCCAGAGGTGGCTCGGTGCAAGTCAGCAGCCTCTTCCCTCCTCCAGCGCCGCAATCGACACGTACGCCTGAACGCAGCCTGGAGAGAGATTTCTCTTTCTTCCCTCGGTTTTTCCCTTCGCGCGCCGCAAACGATGCATGACTCCCGAGCGCGCCGCAATCGCAACTCGACTTTTCTGACCTGGGGGATTAGCGCCGCAAACGACATACAACCG
>JAHWGI010000058.1:600000-857320 GCA_029379305.1 Frankliniella fusca | reverse complement strand
GAGTATTTCCCCCAGTCGTCGTTGTGGCCGCGCGCACGATGAGGATTTTTTTCCCCAGCAGCTATCATAAAACCTTTCCTAAACTCATATCGCCGATATACGTCTCCTGCGTATTGCCATTTCATGGAAAACAACACGACAAACTTGTTATTTTTTATTGCAAACGTTTTTTTTTTCTCCCAACCGTAATTTATACGACGCGGAGCGCTTCTTCCTCCCTCTTTTTCCGTCAGTGTGCGGCCATACCGTACGGGTCCGACTGCGAGACGCTGCGGACATGAATCATCCTGATAAGAGTCGCGGGGAGGCAGGAAAAGAATTAGTCCTGGGGCTGGCCAGGCCATGGCGGGCCGGGACCCGCCGGGACCCGCCGGGACAGGGATCGGGTCATTGTCTAGACAAATCGATGGTCGTTCGAAGAGGCGGTATTGCGGCGCACTGCAGTATCAGTGCGTGGAGCACGGCGTAGCCGGAGGTGGGGGTAAACATTTACCTGGACACAGTAATAGCGCGCCCAAGAGAGGGAGAAAGAGGGAGAGAGAGGGAGAGAGGGAGAGAGGGAGAGAGAGAGAGAGAGAGAGAGAGAGAGAGAGAAGAGCGGAAAGACAGAGAGAGACCCGGACCCCGTTGGGACCCACCCTGGCTCCGCCCCGCCAGCGGAGAGTAAAGGCCGCTGGTCCACTAGGAGATGGAAAATACAGCCACAGCCCTCCAGTTTAAAGGGAAAAAAAAGAAAGGTTCGTTCAAAGGAAGGGGAGTGTGGAAAAGAGAGCAGAGCGAGGAAGAGTAGCAAAACTTGGTGACTTGAACAGCGTTTCGTCGCCAGGATAGGAACAAAGGCAAAGTTGCAAAAAGAGAACCACGAGAGAAGGAAATAGAGAAAAAAATGTGACGGTGATGACCTGTAGCGGCACCACAAAACGGCGGTGGATGCACTTCAAACTCATTAGCACGTCCGGGTACCCTATTGCATACATCCTTCTATGTATAAGACAAGGGACAAGAACTCTGAATCGTGGGATCATGATTCTCATGGAGTGATGCACCACTAAAATAGGGTTCATGTTTTCCCGGAATAACAAAATTGTTGGAAAAACGCTGATATGTTACCGATTTTTTTCCAGGAAAATTTGGAAAAATTGTTCATTCCCTGAAATCTGCGTTTCTGATTACAAAAACGATAGGAAACGGTCTAATTACGTTCTTTCAGGCACTGCTTGTATGCGTAACATAGAAGAAGTTGTAAAACGAGTGAGGAGCGTGATGGAAATTTCAAGATTGGATACATAATGTTAATGAACATCAAAATTTGACGAAGAAAATATTATTTTTTTTGTGAATTTTGCGGAATTTTGATGATGTATACATTAGTTACCTCCACACAAAGCGTTCGAAAACGTTCTGGACCATGAACACGTACCAAAAAGCGCGTTTTAACACAATTTTAGCGTTTTTTATTATTCCGATTTTTCCAATCCCCAGAATTTTTTCCGTAAAAAGCTGAATTTTCCCCCAGTTTTCCCGATAAGTGTCCGAGCTGCCGAGCCCAGCACTAAAACCAAAAATCCTTGTGTACGAGGGAAAACACTAACTCGAGATTTCTACTTCCTGTAAAAAAATCGCGACAACTCACGAAAAAAATCCCTTAAAAATCAGTCAAAATATTCACTCGATTTCTCGCGGGTGCCAGGGCACCACCGTAAACCCCGTTTGGGCGCCACTGAGCGGGAGGGTGGGTAAAAGCACCGTAGGAATTGAGGAGCAATGCTGAATTATATGTGACATCCGTTTATATCTGTCCCCTTCCCGAAAATGTAAAGATTTACCCATATTAACGTTAATTTAGCATTCCTACGGCCATTTTCACTTTCATGCTCTTCCGCTTCCTCGCTCAGCTTCGTCTGGCCTCAGTCGGTTTCGCTTCACTTCTCCATCGACCTCACTTTTCGACTTACTGGATATCTTCCTGGAACAGCATGACAAAATGACAGATTTAACTCCCCACTCCCTGATTATTTTAAAACTCTCATGAGTTTCTTTGCCTTTTTTGTTCTGTTTTTGTAAAGGAAAATTGAGCCTTCTGTGATTTCAATGATGACTCGATCTACAAACAATCTACAACAGCACAAGCCCCCCCCCCCCCTCCGATTCTGTTTTCACGCTCCACACCGCCAAGCAGACCTGTAAGTTAATTACTGAGATGAGAGGAAACAAGTTCACCCCTACAGTATTATCGCCGCAGTCCAAGTTCCTCCCTTTCAGCCGGCCTCTCCGCAGGAAGCAGCTTTAAGAGTTTTGTTTCGGATACGGAGAAAGAGAAGCCGGAACGGGCCGGGCGGGGCGGAAGGTCCACAGACGGACCCGCGCAGCCCGATGGACTTGCCAAAGAAAACTGACGGGCTGGGGCCGTCTAACAAGCTAAAAATATTCCACTTCCCCCTGGCGAAAGCCGCTTAATAGCAACGTTTCCGTCAATAAGTTGCGTGGAAATTCTAAGAGCGAGCTGGTGCGGGTGCCTCTGAACTCGTGACACGTTTGTGGTGTAGTACAAGTTTGGGAGCGCGGAAGAGGCTCCCGGAAAGGGTCGCTAGGGAAGAAGCGACAAAGATGAAAAATAGAGATTGTAAAGGGTGGAGGAAGAGGACGAGAGAGAACATTCTATGGAGCGGGAAAATGAGAGAAAATGAAAAGAGGGACCAAAGCCAAGCATGGCGTGGGAGACGGAGCGAGGGACTGGCGGAAGGCAAGCGTGGCCCCGCCCCGCCCCGCCCCGCCCCGCCCCGCCCCGCCCCGCCCCGCCCCGCCCCGCCCCGCCCCGCCCCAACGAGCCAAAGAGATATTTAATATCAGACGTCAGCCTGCCGCATCCCTAGCTCAGTATGTTTGCTCTCGGATTTGACATTGTTACAAGGGGGGAGGATGCAGCGTCAGTAGTTAAAGGGGAGCGAGAGGGTGAGGGTAGTGATGGAGGAAAATGAGGAAACTGAGGGGAGGGGCAAAGAGGAAAAGAGGCCAAGCCGGGCAGACAACCAGATATGCACGATGTTGGCAAGACAACAAGCCAACGCGGTCAGAGGGCAAAGCGAGCCTAAATATAAAGAGATAAAAAAGGGATTAGTTTTTTTTTCTTTTTTTTAGGGTGCACAGTGCCGATACAGGGAATGAAATAGAGGTGCGGCGGCTTTTCTTTCAATTACCCGCATGATTATCCAGCTCCCTTTTCCCTTCTCTTTCGCCCGCTCTTTCTCACTCCCCCAAAGTACGCCGCTCAGGTGAGGGTGTGGGACTGTCACAATAAGGGTCTCTCTTATTAGGAGCGTAAACAAGAATCAGCGCTGCCTGCCCGAGCGTCGCACCCCACGGGTGGGGGATAAAGTGAGGGCATCACGGGGGGTGGCGCGGCGCGGGCATGCGCAGGCCATCCCTCCGGCCGTGGAAAACAATGAAAACTGGACGAAATTGTAAAATCAAATATTTTTTCTATTCTTTACGAAAACATTTTTTTCACAAATCGCCTGCTTGGAAAGGACATTAAAACCTTCAAAATGAACTCATATCAGATATCTTCTTTGTTTACTAGTCCGCGGTCTGCGCAGTACGTGAGGCGCGCGCCTCCCACCTCCCGCTTTGTCCCATTTTTTTTCCGTGCTCTGCTTGAGCTGTAGGGTAGACCCCTTTCCACCCTGCCGCGCACCGGACCAACGCCATCCGCAGGCTGTCCGAAATTAAGAACCCCCTACTTCTGAGGTCCTTCTGTCCCACTCCTCCCTCCCTCTCTCTCTCTCTCTCTCTCTCTCTCTCTCTCTCTCTCTCTCTCTCTCTCTCTCTCTCTCTCTCTCTCTCGACGCGCTTCCCTTTTCAGCTCCTCTCATCTCGCCGACCGCGCTGGACCGCTGCTGGTGCTGGTCTGGGATGATGCGGTGGATCCAGCTGTCCAGAACCCCCCCCCCCCCCTTCCACCCTCTCGCCCCGCGGCCCAGCGCTTACCCGAAAATGGACCAGCTCAGACTTCCTCATCTTTACGCCAGGCGACACGTGGTCTGGCCCGGGCGGGTTTATTCGGCGACCACGCCAAACTCTCCACGCAAAGTCGAAGAGCGACCATAGCGGTTTTACGGGGCAGGCATCAGCCTCGGGAACCCTGCTGAAAAACAAAGCAATTTAAGCTGCAAAACCCCTGTATTTAGAGTATAAAGAATAGGAAACCAAGTATAAATCGCCCTTCCTTCGGCCGGACTTCAAACCGCGCGCCCGAGTCCCCGAGTCGCACGCCTTTAAATGAATTCATACGCCGCAGAAGTACGAGTTCCCTCCCGCACGATTTTGTGGCGGGTCGTTCGTTGCCTTGTACCCCCACATCCCCGTCCCGTCCACGCTTCGCTAATGCAACCAGCAACCAGCCCCATGACTCGATAGGGTGATGTGGTGATGAGGCTGCTCTATGGTGGCGCCAGCCCGCGCCAGCCCCAACTCCCTCCCTAACATAGTAACTGGACCCGCAGCCACCGTCCCAGATACGGACCAATCAGGGCGAGGGGCAGCGGCGGGAGGGGGTGATAAGGGCGCCCATCTCCCCCACCCCCACCCCCCACCCTTCGGCCAGCGATCCCGATGTGTATGGACACACTGGTCAGCGCGAGCGCCATGCATCACCGAACACGGAGACACCGCGGGAGGGTGGAGAGGGAGAAAAGAAAAAACGAAAGAAGAGAAGGGAGGGATTCCAAGCCGTAAACCAGCACTTACGGACAACAGGCGAGGGCGCGCTGCTATACGGAGGAATGACGAAAAAACAATCTCGTCAGTTTTTCACATTACGCTCTCCACGTGCATTTATGATTGTTGTGCAGAGAGCGGGCCACTAAGTACTAGTCCGCGACTCGCCTGCTCCTATTCCTATACTACTCTACCAGTAGCAGCAGGGCTTATCTCTGCAACGGCGGGGCGGCGGGAGGGCGAGGCGCAGCGCCAACCAGGAAAAAAGGAAACGGGTTCGGAAAAGTGGCGCGGGGAAAAGAATGGAGATGGAGAACAAATGCAAAACCGCGAGAGGCAAAGGAAGTGGAGGAGACAGCAGGAGAAGAAGGATAAAGCAGAGAGAGAGAGAGAGAGAGAGAGAGAGAGAGAGAGAGAGAGAGAGAGAGAGAGAGAGAGAGAGAGAAGGTAGGGCAACGGGCTGGGCCCCGGCAGAGAGGTGGGAGATAAGGAGAGGGTTACGGTCACTCCAGGTCCAGAGGGGCGGGGCGAGGCGGGGCGGGGCGGGGCAGGGCGGGGCGGGGCGGGGCGGGGCGGCAGCTGGACTCGCAACGGATGGGCCGGCAGAGCGATAACTACCGGGGTGTCGGCCAGCGCCCTCTCTACTTCTCTCTTTCTCTCTCTCTATCTCTCTCTCCCTCTCACGCAAGATCTTTTTTTTCCAGCTGCGGTGCTGGTTCTAGATGCTATAGAGAGAAGAGGGAGAGAGAGAGAGAGAGATCAACGAAAGTAGAGGCATGGCGTTGGGCAGAGAGCCTGGGCAAAGGAGGGAGAGAGAGTGAGTGGGTAGATATATGGAACGGTGAACAGCATCGGCCGGCTACTTAGCGCACCACTCAGGCCCAGACCAGAGCCAGCGGCATGCCTCTCTGCTTGTGCCTCTCGGTATTGCTCTGGGACGAGAGCGCACAGTTACTAAGGGATACTTAATTAAAAACTCTCTTCCTCGCTGATTGTTCTGCCTCGCATCCCCTTTAGTGCGTGAGCGGCGCGGGGAGAAAGAGAGGAAGAGAGAGGGAGATAGCGAGGAGGGGAGGATAGAGCGGAAAAAGAATAGGGGACACTGCTCGGCCTCTGCGGGGAAGTAAAAAGGCGAAATACCAACACAACAAAAGCTAAGCCACGCCAGCGAAAAAACAAGGGCGGCGAAAAATTTGTTAAACGGCAATAAACCCTTTTCAGGATGGAAGAGGAAAAAAAGGCAGATAAGAACAGGGGGAAAAAAAAGAAGCTTGAACATCGGAATACAAGCCTACAGTCCTGCCAAAGGCTCGGGTCTAGAGCGGGGCTGCACGGGGCACAGCGAGGGTGTAGAGCTGTCCCCTTCAGGTCCCTTTACTGCAGATTGGGGGCCGCCCCGCCCCGCCCCGCCCCGCCCCACCCCACCCCGCCCGCGCCATGCTTGCTGAACACACGCCCCAATGGGCCCCCCTGCTCCTACTGCGTGCCGGGCCGGAGCGCTGCGTTACCCCCCCCCCCCCCCCCCCGTTGCAATAGGAGTTTTCATTTTCTCCCCACCAGATTCGAGACGCATACTGCTCGCGCGGCGGGCGCCTCCCTGGAGCAGCCACCTGTGGCCACCACCGGAGCGCGTGGCGGGGCGTGGCGGGGCGGGGCAGGGCGGGGCCCCTCAACGGCACCGCAGCTCGCTGCTGTGGTCGGGGCCTGGCGGGTCTGGCCTACTCACCCTCGGCCTGCGTGATGGGGGTCCAGGTGACGTTGGCGGGCGCGCGGGCGCGGTGCTGCTGCGCTCCACCGCCGTGCTTGCCGCCGCCCTGCTTGGGCTCCTTGGGCTCCTTGGGACCGTCCCTGACGGCGGCCCGCGCGGGCAGCAGCGCCAGCACCAGCACCAGGGCCGGCAGGGCCGCCCAGGGCCGCCCGCTCCACGGTTGCATGGCGCCGCGCCTCACGTCAGGCCCGTCAGGCCATGGTCAGCGACCTGCCAACAGAAAAAAAAGAAAAAGAGTAAAAACCATTTCCTATTTACGAGGCCTTGACCAGACCGCGTCCCCCTGAGCAGCAGTCGATGGCCGTGACGAAGCAGCGGGTCGCGCTGCGCTGCGCCGACTCTCGCTTTGACAGGTCAGGATGAGGCTGGCGGCCCAAGACAAATAACGGAAACGAAAGGGTTGGAAGGGAACGCGGCCGGAAGGATACTGAGGGAGAAAAAAAAAGGAGTTCGGGAGGAGTGGGAGGGGGGGGGGCAGAAGAAAAGGCGAGGTCCTGACAGGTGAGGAGGGGAACCGGAAGTGGCCAACCCTGACGCAGCACCCTTGCGCGCCATGGCTCGGACCGGCTGCGTTAAAAAAAAAAAAAAAGTTAGCGTGTGTGTGTGTGTGTGTGTGTGTGTGTGGTGGCAAGGGCGGTTGAGTGGTGCGCCAACGGCCGCACTTTCGAACGCGTCCCAACATGGGGCCAAAAAGGCAGGCAGCGCCGGCTGCTGCGGAGGGAGTTTGCATCACGGGTTTGGGGGTGATTCATGGCGGAGCGGAACGCCTGGACGTCATCCGGGCGGGGCGCGGCGGGGCGGGGCGGGGCGCGGCGGGGCGGGGGTGCTGCACCAGCAGAGGCACGGGGCGCTCCCGGTACGACAGGGGGCACTGCTGGTGCTGCCGGCGGGGCGGGGCGGGTCACCCAGGGCCTCATGATTGATGTGCCGCAGGCAAGCTGTCGGGACAGGACGCAGGCCCGCGAGGCTGAGGGCCCCACGGCCCGACCCCCCCCGACCTCCCAGGTCAGCCCGGCCAGGCCCGGCCCGGCCCACCGCGGCCCGCGCGACGAAGTTTCTCCACACTCGCCATTAGGCCGGGCGCGCTGAGCACGCCCTGGTCCCCGCCCCGCCTCTCCCCGCCCCTGCCAGAGGGCGGCCGCGCACCCCAGGGGGTGTTCAGGCCGGGGGCCAAGATTGGACAGGTAAGGGCACAGGAAATGATGAAGCGAGGCGGGATGAGGCCGAAGGGGTCCAGTTCCAAGGCGGAGCGGCGCGCGGGGAGGATGAGAGCTGGGGACAGAGGGGAGAGAGGGGCTGAGAGGGAGAAGTGGGCGGGGCGGGGCGGGGCGGGGCAGGGCGGAGCGGGGCAGGGCGGAGCGGCCTAGGCTGACAGCCGGAGACCAACAGATCTGTCAAACACGGCAGCCCCCCACCCCCCCCACCCCCCCACCCCCCCTCAAGCCCCAGTAATGCTCTGAGCAAACGGACCGTCTCTGATCTCCACCGCCAAGTGAGCGCCGGCGCCGGTGGGTAATTTCAAATAATTATCTCGGCAGTATATATATATATTCCGAGAAAGAGTTATTGGGCCGGAATAGCGCAAATAACGCGGCGGGCCCGGCTGCCAGGGCCTCGCCGGCGAGCAGCTCAAAGGTGCGCGGCGCCGCGGCTGTTATTTTTCACCACGCTAATCCCCCTCAAACGAGAGGGGATTTCCCCGAACACCTCTCGCTCTCTCGGCCGCGCGGAGAGTGATTTTAAATTTTAATTCGCACAAACGCGGCCGGTGGCGGCGGTGCGGTACGGTGCGCGCGCGGCGCGCCGCGGCACGGGGAAGTGCTAAAACGGCAAAAGACGGTCGCCCCCGGCGATGGGGGAGAGTGGAGGGGGTACTTAGTACGTCAGATTATTGAATTCCCAGAGGAATTAATGGAGGACCGTGACAGTGGTCGGGGATTATCATTATTATTGGCAGAGGCGCGGCAGGTACAGGTAACCACCGGCACGGCCATTTCCGATTTATGAATCATGAATGGAAATATTGAAGATGACGTCAATGACGATGACTTTAACGGGGGCGGGGTCGAGGTGATCGGTTAGGGTGACGTGTAGGACGGAGAGGGTGACAGGTGACGGGACAGTGACGACAGACGGTGACGGCGCTACTGCAATGACGACGACGCCAGACTGCGCGGGCTCCGGTCCGCACCAGCCGAAAGACCTCATCACTTCGTAGGCACAATTTTCGACTTGCGATTTTCAAAGTTCCCCACCCAGCAGTGAGCAAAGTTTGGATTGGCTTACTTAGCCCTCCGCGCGGCCCCGCCCGGCCCTGCCCTGCCCCTGCCGCCCTGCCGGGCCCCGCGAGGCTCACCTCTCAATTGTTTGCCCTCCGCTCCTTCCCAGCCCAGCCGGCTTATTCCGAAGAGTGCTCTCCTCGCCCTTGTCTCTCTCGCACTCGTGGGCTTCACCTTGTCGGTGCGGGAGAGACAGAGAGCGAGGAGAGCGCACTTCGGAACAAGTCGGTCGGGATCCGGAAGGTCGGGGAGCGCGACGCGCTGGGACGGGACGTTCCAAATGCTCTGCAAGTTTCCACGGCAAACTTAAGAGAAAGGGGCGCGCGGCGCGACGCGTGGGGCCTAAAAATCAATTTTAGATCCGCGCTTCCCGTTAATTCTCCCGCCACCGCCACAGCTTCGCCTGCACCGCCGTGCCACCGCTACCGGCGGGATACGCTTTCACCCCGCTGACAGACACAATATCGTTAAGTTGTTACCGCCTAAGAGCATCTCGACGCTACTTCGCCCTCACCTCGCCCCGCACCCGCACTTCCACACCGAAGAAAAGGGGAGAGTGGCTCGGCGCCTCAAACAGCCTCTCCAAGGGTATCAAACACGGCAGCGGTGGCGGCCCGTCATGTGAAAAGTAATTTCCCTGCATGGATAGGGTTAGACCTTGCTAACCCGTGCGCTGCCCCCGATCCCCCCCCCCCCCCGGCCCTCTCCCTCCGTCCAACCGCCACCACCACACGCCCTGGCGCATAATCCTGTGATAACCCGAGGTGCTCCTCTGCACCGCACCTCAAGACGCCCATTGTCCTCCTCGGCGCGGCTGATAGGAGATCCCTTCCCTCCTGCAGGCTACGAGGCTCTGACCGCATCTGCGTGCCCGGCCGGCCGGGCAAGGCGAGGTGAAGTGAGCGGAGGGTTAATCTTGGCTTCGAGGGGAACCTCACTCTTTAAATGGGGGTACACTGATTGGAGGGCTGTATCATGATTGGAAGGAAAATTTGACCAAACTTTGATGAAAGCTAAAAGCTATACATTTTTGGCACCGATTCGGTATTTTGCAACTTTCAGGTGCTTAAAATAGATTTTCTGTCGAAAAATTATGTGACTGGATAATGATTGGAAAATGATTGGAACGCAGGGTGTACACTGATTGGAAAGGGTGAGGTACCCCCGAGGGGTCATTAACTTTGGGATTTCGTGTACACCGAATAATTGAATATGATTGAATATTGGTGAATATCGGTGAAATATTCGAAAAATTGGAGTTAAGTTTGTCTAAATTTTGGTGACATATTAGTAAGAGAGGCTGAAACGAGGGGTAAATAACTCCGAATTTTGATGTACACCACTAATTCAAAATTCACACTAATTCAAACTAGTTCACGCGAATTCAAAACTAATTCAAGCGAATTCAAAACGAATTCAAAACAAATTCAAGCGAATTTAAGGAATGGCCTCAGAAAATACACGCACATCTGATCCAAATTATTCTCTCAATTACATGATTAAATAGGATTTTTAGTAAATTATTGTGAATGATTTCTATTTATTCCCAATTTTTGGAAATTAACTTGCAACTGCGCAAAATAATCACAATTATTTCAATTATTTTTTTAAACTTTTCAGAAACAAATTTTGCTCTGCAATTGAAAGGGTGGCGTGAAAACATGGAAAATTTTTGCGGCAGTAAACCTCCCGAAGGAGGTTGCGGTTCCCGCCAGGCACAGGGCTTTTACCCCCTGTGGCAGCCAACTGCTTCGGTGTTCCATGGGAACCGGCGCTTTGCTGACTGCGATCCTATCGCGCAATTCGACAGATTTGATCCCCGTACCACCATTGGCCTACCCCTAGAGGTACGAGCGGTGTCAAGGGCGTTAGACTTCCTGATCCCAGTTTCAGAGGCCTTACCTCAGAGGGGTACGCGGGATTCGAACCCACAACCCCGAGTGCCGACACGTAGCCAGAACAGAAAGCGACCCAACGCCCAGAGCCACCGAGCCAACGGCGGTGAGACGCGTTTAACTTCTATTTGACCTGCCATCCAGCTGCGGCCAAAGGGAATGTCAAGCGCGAAAAACACTTTTCCAAGTGGGAGTCGAACTTCGGACCACTCAGTTCGCTGTTGCGCGCTCTACCAACTGAGCCACGACGTCTCGATGGCTGTCTAGTGCGACGGGATCGCGTCGTATTTGCCCTATCCCCCAGCCTCCAGCCAGGAGGACAGGGCAAATACAACTCGAACCCGGCGCACTATACAGTCATCGTGGCGTCGTGGCTCAGTTGGTAGAGCGCGCATCACCGAACCGAGTAGTCCGAAGTTCGACTCCCACTCGGGAAAGTGTTTTTCGCGCTTGACATTCCCTTTGGCCGCAGCTGGATGGCACGTCAAATAGAAGTTAAACACGTCTCACCGCCGTTGGCTCGGTGGCTCTGGGCGTTGGGTCGCTTCCTGTTCTGGCTACGTGTCGGCACTCGGGGTTGTGGGTTCGAATCCCGCGTACCCCTCTGAGGTAAGGCCTCTGAAACTGGGATCAGGAAGTCTAACGCCCTTGACACCGCTCGTACCTCTAGGGGTAGGCCAATGGTGGTACGGGGATCAAATCTGTCGAATTGCGCGATAGGATCGCAGTCAGCAAAGCGCCGGTTCCCATGGAACACCGAAGCAGTTGGCTGCCACAGGGGGTAAAAGCCCTGTGCCTGGCGGGAACCGCAACCTCCTTCGGGAGGTTTACTGCCGCAAAAATTTTCCATGTTTTCACGCCACCCTTTCAATTGCAGAGCAAAATTTGTTTCTGAAAAGTTTAAAAAAATAATTGAAGTAATTGTGATTATTTTGCGCAGTTGCAATAGGGATGAAAATGCCCGGAAAGTTTCCGGAAAAATTGGAAAAAAACACTGTTTTTTTCGGTTTTTTTCTCTAGCCTCGGAAAAATTGGAAAGATTCATCCTGCAAAATAGGCAAAAAGCACGACTTTTCGCCTGGAAATAGGCAAAAAGCATATCTTCATCACTAAGTGAAGACGCTTCTCAGTGCACTCATCCTATTTATACCCTTTTACATTTCCTTCTCGTGCTTTTTTTGTGATTCCTGTTGGTCATCTAGAGCTGCCAGTGGAATTAAAGACCTAATGAAATACGAAAGTAGTCGGTTTTATGTCCATATCCCACTACAGGACTTAAAAACCAATTTTTCCAATTTTTCCGGTATTTTTCCGTTTTTTTCCTATTTTTCCGGTTTTTTTCGGACACTTTGAAAGTTTCCGGAAAATTGCCATCTCTAAGTTGCAAGTTAATTTCCAATAATTTGGAATAAATAGAAATCATTCACAATAATTTACTAAAAATCCTATTTAATCATGTAATTGAGAGAATAATTTGGATCAGCTGTGCGTGTATTTTCTGGGGCATCCCCGAATTTAAAACGAATTCCAGTAAATTCACAAAAAGATCACAATAATTTCAAAAAAAAAAAAAACTTTGCAATAAATTCAAAAAATTCAAAGCTAATTCAAAACGAATTCAATTCAATTTAGACAAATTCAATTCAAATTCACGCAATTTGTACACCGAATTCAGAGTTGTTTACCCCTCGGGCTGAAATATTGTTAGATTTGTGTGGAATACTGCTGAAAATGGATGAATATGGTTGAATATTGAACTGATTACCGCAAGCCTGTACACTGAATATGCCAAGTTGTTGACCCCTCCGGTACCCCTCACCTGGCTTAAAGTGAAGGACAAAGGAACCATACCATACCCAACTCGTGATCCAGCCTACAGCGCCCAGGTGCTTAAAATGCACCAATCAGCATTTTTCTAACAGTTTAAATCTCTAGAAGCCAACGCACTTCACCTCTCACAAGAAAGCCTATATGGGCAGAGATATCTCTGAGAGAAGTAATGACGCCTGGGGTCGCAGGATGTGGTGATCACGTTTGTGATGAGAGCTCCCATGTGCAATACCGCATACCCATTGAGCTGGCGTCGCATTTCATAGTGAGACGTACAATTACGTCGTATCCGTATCATGTGGTGTGACGTGACGCACGTCACATTCATTTTTCCAGTTATAATAAAATTTTCCTCACACTATCAGAAAATATAGTACCCCCCCAACCCCCCTGAATTTCTGAAACAGATACTGTATGAGAGCATAAGCCGAGAGGGGCGGCAACATATTATCCCGGTGTATCCAGCTCCCGCGCCCGGCCTGGTTACTCGGGGCCCGTGGCGGGCGGGCGGGGCCCAGTAGCCACACGCCGCACCCCAATTTGAACCCGCACACCTATCGGAGATGAACATGTTGGGAGCGACCAGCCACCGCTGAGCCTTTTAGCCGGACCCGGCCGGACCGTGCGGCCAGCCGGCCGGCGGGGCTAAAACCGCCCGATCTCCCCCTCTCGCTCGCACCCGCGCCGTCGGCCCCGACGCCTCTCTCTTTCTCCCTTCGTCCAGGAGTAGGCCGCCACGCTGGAGCCCAGCCTGTCTGTTGTTCAAGTGGATTAGCCCTTTCTCTGCGAGTTAGAATTGTAAAGCAGCAGGGAGGACGGGGGTGGGGGTGGAAGGAGAGGGAGAGAGAGAGAGAGAGAGAGAGAGAGAGAGAGAGAGAGAGAGAGAGAGAGAGAGAGAGAGAGAGAGAGGAAAAGAGAGAGAGAGGAAAAGAGAGAGAGAGAGAGAGGGGGGGGGGAAGGTGAGAGGGAGATAGATATAGGGGGAGAGAGAGATGGGGTGCCGATAGAGGAGAGGTTCAGAAAGAGAGGGAACGAGCGCGGAGGATAGCCCGCAAAAGGGACCGGGAGGAGAATTCGAATATATTGGGTGGGCTTTAGACCGGCAGGGGTCAGGTACATGCGGCCGAATCAGATCGACGTGAGAGAGCGGCGTTAGAACCATACTTGCGTTAATAATGCACATCTCACGCACGCAGCGCGGCGGGGGCGTTAACAACCCAGCTGCTGCAACCCCCTATCCCCTGCGCCCCTCAGCTCAGCGCGCGCGGATGGCAAAACTTGCAATATCAAGGATATATTTGTGCCAGTTTGGCCAGCCGCCCGTCTGTCTCCCCGGCCGGCCCTCCGGTCCCCGAGCGGGAGAGACACATCGGCAGGACCGTCCGCGCCGCCGCGCCGCCAAGAAGGAAGAGGGAAACATGGAAAAACTTTCCGTCTTCGTCGTCCTTCTCCGATTGGGGCCACGCAGTGTTTCACGCAGTACAAACAGGGCCGCGCGACGCTTTCCCCCAGCTCCCGACCTCCTCGAGCAGCGCGCGCGCGACTTTTATTGCCGGTCGGCCCCGCACGGTTAACGCGCTGCGCGGCGCCGCGCAAACGGCAAAGGATTGCAGTAGCAGAGAGCATCGCGAGGGGGAGGAAGGGAGGAAGAGCGGCGAGAAAAAAAAATTGCGTCTGAATGCGGTGCGCGCGACTCAACGGCAAGCGCCTCAGCTGCGGCTGACGGATGATGTACCGCCGCGCGTCCCGCCCCGCCCCGCCCCGCCCCGCCCCGCCCCGCCCCGCCCCGCCCCGCCCCGCCCCGCCCCGCCCCGCCCCGACTCGCCCCGCCCCGCCTCACCCCGCCTCACCCCGCCTCACCCCGCCCCCGCTTGCCGCAGCGAGAAGGGCCGCGCGCCGCGGCATGTATCACTGCCCGGCCCGGCCCGGCCCGGCCCTCCCCGCCAGCAGGCTGATTCAGAAGAACGCTCTCCGCTCTCTTCGCCCCGTCTCTCTCACACCCACAGTCGGCGCATCCCACGAGTGCGAGAGAGACAGAGTGGGGAGAGCGCTCTTCTGAATCAGTCTTCAGGGCACTGGCGTACCACTGGCGCGACGACGGCGCTCACAGCAGCTCTAAGCAGAGGAGAAAGAAGACCTCACGGGGGCGCCGAGCGCACGATAAAAGGGGAAAGCGGAGTAGATGAGGACGACTCTGAGAACAAGCCGCGCGCAGGAGGGAAAAATGCAAAACATTTTACAATACGCTCGCAATGTTATTAATTTCTGAGTGCACACATCCGTCTGCGGGCAACCTTTTCATTTGTTTGTATTATTTATTTGAATTTGCGCGCGCGCGCGCGCGTGTGTGTGTGTGTGTACATGAGCATGATTTGCAGGAAGAACGGTGTGGACGCGAGGCGTGTTGGGTGGGTCCGCACGGCAAACTGGATACGGCGTTTGGTCTGATTCCGAGGGCGGTTCTAGTGACACGTCCCACGCTAACCCTCCCTCCTCCCTTTCTCTCTCTCCCTTTCTATCTTTCTCTCTCCTCTCTCACACTCTCTCCTTCCCCGGGGGAGCATGCGTATCGCGGCTGTTTACACTGTAGATCCCACACCCTCGCAACCGAGCACACGACCTGGCCCCGGCACGAACCCACCCTCGCACCTGCCCCTTTCGGTCCTACACACACCCAACAACACTCACACACGCACGCATCGACACCGACACTCACACCCGCACGCACACAGACAAACGCGCGCGCGCGCGAAAAACACCAGGTGCGACTCCCCTGCCTGCTTGAGGAGGACGCCCACCATTTCGGCCCCAGCCCCGCACAGACGCGCATCGCCCCGCACGGATTTTACAGCTCCCCGACGAGTGGACGACACCTGTCCTGTCTACCGCCACACACACACACACACACACACACACACACACACACGCGCGCGCGCGCGCGCGCGCGCACGCACGCTCGTAGGCACGCCATCTTTTATCCAAATATATCCCCCCCTCCCCCCTCCCCCGGAGAGATCACTCATAGAAAATGTATACAATGATTTTTTATCTACTTGTAGTTTTCTTGATTGTTATTTTTGGATTATTTTGATTTTTCAAGGAAGATTTCTGCCTTTATGTGATGAATTTTGATCTTTTACCCCCCTTTTTGTATTTTTTCCAAGTTTTTTTCGGTTTTTGTTCATTTGTTCTCGATTTTTCGGATTTTTCTGTAATTTTCTTTTTGATTTAATTGTGATTTTTTCGATATTTCCAAATCTTATGTATGATTTTTTGGGGGCCATACAATGATTTTTCGAAGTGATTCCCCCTTTCCCCGCTCTCCCGCCTGCTAGTAAAGTTGGGATAAGGGAAACACGAGTGAGAATAACGTTCCGGTACGGGATGAATGTTGCGTGGCAGTGGCCTGGTATATGGGGCGGGAGGAATGGGAGGTAGGTGTGTGAGGGTCTGGAGTAGTGTGTCCCGCGCAGGCCGCACTCGATCAGGACCCCGGCCGCGCCCGGAGGGGCGGGGCGGGGGGGAGGGGCTCGGGACGGGACGGGGCGGGGCGCGGGGCAGCCTCCCACCCCACATCTCAATCCCATATCCATTTCTCTGCGTGACGTGAAAACAGGTGAGGATGATACAAATCGGTCCGCGCCTCTTCTCGCCCAGGGTGGCCTCGGTCGGGGCGGGGCGGGGTGGAGTGGGGCGGGTGGGGCGGCGGGCGGGGCGGGTCCCTGCTCCTCCCTGCTGCCGGCAGGCCTCCACGGCCCTCCAAATTGGGCCCAGAGGATTTGCACACGCGCGCGCACGGGCCCTGCGAGGCAGCAGAGCGGCCGGGCGTGGGCCGGATAGAATTGATGGGATAGACAGAGGATAAAGAAGATAGAGGCCTGCCCGGCCGGATAGAATTCAAATCCCTGCGCAAAAGGGCAGAGCCAAGCGGCTCGGGGCCCTAGGCCGGTCTGTGCTCTGACTCCAACCTTGCGCCACCCCGCCCCACCCCGCCCCGCCGGCCAGCTCGCCTAACGCTCTAGAGATTGCCTTGTAATCGTGGGCAGGCCCGGCCGGGCCGGGCAGGGCAGGGCAGGGGCACAGGAGCCGCACTGCAGCGGGTCCTGGTCGGGTTCCAGGCCCGGCGGGGTGGGGCGGGGCGGGGCGGGGCGGGGCGGGGCGGGGCGCGTCGGGGCGGGGCGGGGCGGGCCGAGGTCCGTTTCTGTGACATTTCCTGTTGGGAACAAACTACTAAGTTGCCTCAGCTATTCGCCGCCCCCTTGCGCCCCCTTGCGCCCGCTGCTCAACCCCTCCTCCACCCCACCCTCTCCCACTCTACACTTGTACTTACAGCGAGCCACAAACACGACGAGGGAGAGGGAGAAGAGAGAGAGAGGGAGAGGAGCACATGCTCGCTGTAAGTAGCGAATCTTGTCCCCCCACATCAGCCGCAGCATGTCTTACAAACACACTGCAGATACGCCACGCCGCGCCACGCCCTCCCCAAGACGAACCACTTCACTATCGTGCCCCACTCTCCCCGCCGCCATAAACGACGATGCTTTGTGCCGAAATTCTCTCCCACTTCCGGGCCGAGTTCCGACTCGCCGGGCTACCAGTGCTTCCGGGCGGCCCAAAGCATGCCGGAGTAGACCTCCTCCTCGCAAAGTTTTGCTGCGGCTCACAAATCATCCCAACACACAGAGCCTCTCTTTTAATTGCTTCGCGCCCCATCGATGCCTAGGGGCGGGAAGGAAAGACCTGCGGGGCTGGGGGGTATCGCCAGCGGGACCTCTACATCTGCTGGACACGCACATACCTTGCCGTGGAGCGAGAGAGGGAGAAAAGGAGAGAGGGAGAGAGAGAGAGAGAGAGAGAGAGAGAGACAGGGAGAGAGAGAGAGGGAGAAAAAGAGAGAGAGAGAGAGAGTGAGAGTGAGAGAGAGAGAGAGAGAGAGAGAGAGAGAGAGAGAGAGAGAGAGAGAGAGAGAGAGAGAGAGAGAGAGAGAGAGAGAGAGAGAGAGAGAGAGAGAGAGAGGTTTTGTCTTTGTAGATTGACGATATATTTTGTATGTTGTAAATTTACGACAGTCACTGTAAATCAATTACTGTAACGTCGCATTCTTTATAATGTGAAAACCATCACATTGGCCAGAATGTGATGTCTCATTCGTTTTAACGACAATCCGCCGGACTTTGTGGGCTGAATTTTACAGTCACATTCAAAGGAATGTGACATTTTTCATATGAAATAGAATGTGACGTCACAGTCATTGATTTTCGGACAGTGGTATCCTTGCTCGTAATTGAATGTGAGGTCGGTAGGTGGTGCTAGTAATGTTACGATTTGCAATTTTTGTAATTTTACAACGCCACATCATGGGAAATCTTCCCGTAAACCTACAATTATGTTTTACAAGTGCGCAATAAAAGAATCGCGTCTGGAAAATTTAATCGTCAGTATGAAACGCATTGAACAGGATGGAAGTATCAACGAGGGGGCCTCAACTCACCCGAAATTTGTACACGCATGATTTCAAGATTTCACATGATTTCACATGATTACACCTCTTATAATTGAAAGAAATAATTTGCAAAGTAAATACAAGCGTATTTTGAGCTTTATGAGCCCAAAATACGCACTCAAATCATTTTTTTTTTTCGGCAATAGATCCACATTTTTTGACTGTGACTTCGAAGATATCAGCGATTGTGTACACATGATTTCAGGACGAGGGGGCCTCAACTCACCAAAAATGTGTACACATGATTTCAAGATTTCGCATGATTTCACATGATTACACCTCTTATAATTGAAAGAAATAATTTGCAAAGTAAATACAAGCGTATTTTGAGCTTTATGAGCCCAAAATACGCACTCAAATCATTTTTTTTTTCGGCAATAGATCCACATTTTTTGACTATGACTTCGAAGATATCAGCGATTGTGTACACATGATTTCAGGAGTTGAGGCCCCCTCGAGTATCAAGACCGCTTGCGGGTACGGAACGGGTCCTTTTGCAGCAGCACAATGGCCTGCGGGAGGGCTGCTGCGAGCGCGTGTATGTTCGCGCGCTGTGCTGCTCAACCCCGTCTCTTTCCTTACAAGAGAGACAGAGAGAGAGAGGGAAAAAAAACAGTTGACTGCTCCGTTTCCTTTGTGAGCGCGCCGGCGCTGTGCACCGCAGGGCGTGCGGTGGCATGTCGGGGCGGGGCGGGGCGGGGCGGGGCGGGGCGGGGCGGGGCGGGGCGGGGCGGAGCGCGGGAAGCCTCTTGGCGCGGCGCGTCTCTGGAGAGGAGCCCCACTACCCTGAACCCACTTCGCCCCTCGCGAGACGTGGCGGAACAGGCGCACTAAGGACAGGCGCGTCTGCGCCGCGAGTCGACCGCGCCACAAATCCTGCTACACACACGGCTCGGGATTAATAATAATGTACCGGCAGGCTCCGGCAGGCTCTCGTGCTCTGTTGCGCTGTGTTGCGCTGGTTCATCCCGAGCGCTGGCGGCCTAACCACATCATTGAAAATTAATGTTAACTGCGACGTCGATTGAAACGTTTTGTTTTTCTTTTTTACCCTCTTTGATTCTCTCTTTCTTTTGCTCTGTCTCTTTCTTTTTACGCGGCCTTTTCCTGTTAGAAGAAGTGTTCTTCTTCAGGCGAATGACAAAAAATGCACTTGCGATGTTGCAAGGTGAGCCAACCTCCTAACGACAACGACCTTGCAAAGCTACTGCGGCCCGGAGAGAGAGAGAGAGAGAGAGAGAGAGAGAGAGAGAGAGAGAGAGAGAGGAGAGAGAGAGAGAGAGAGAGAGGATTCTAGGAGAGGGCGCAGGGAAATAAGGGCTTTATCGCACTTGCAGACATTTTACGATGCGCCGCCGCTTTCTTCGGCAGGAGCGCTCACGGCGGGTCGGGAACGCTTTTCCCGCCGTTCAATGTCTTTTCTCCTCTGCCACTCCGCCACGCCTCGTCCACCCCACCTCACTCCACCCCACCCCACCCTCCTCCCACCCGCAGCGTCGTGCGCGGTCCTCGACTTTGCATGCGCGCACCTTTGGTGGTGCCAAGCGCCCGACCAGCATGGGGTAGGCAATCCCGCACGACAGCCGTGTAACCGCATTGCCTACCTGTCAGGCGCCCGCGCTGCCTGAGGCGAAGAAGAACGTACCCTCCCCCCCCCCTGCCCCCTCCCTTCTCACTCTCTCGATCTATCTCTTCTCTTCCCCCCTCTCGACACCTGGGCCATAAAGTGCAAATAAGCGGAGAGGGTCGGTCGGGATTAGGTCGGACGGGGCGGGTCGGACGCGGCGCGGCGCGGAGACCGCAGTCGATAATAACTCACCGAGGACCTGCCCCGCCCTGCTCCTGCTGCTACCAATAGAGCGCACTCAATATTTCACGCGGGATTCCATTTCGCACCTGCAGCCGCCGAATGGTTGCGCGCGGACGACCCGACCAGTAGGCCAAATAGGTGAGGGAGGGAGGGGGAGGGGTGGGGGGCATGCGCTGGCTGAAGTGTTATGCTGGTCAGCACGGCGCAATATAAGTGAGAAGGAAGCTGGGAGGTGGGGGAAAGGGGGGAGAGGGGAGGGGGTGGCAGCGGAAATAGGGGGCGGGGAAGGGAAGCGGGGCGTGACACAGTGGCGCCGCTCAGCGCCCCGCCCCGCCCCGCCCCGCCGCGCTATCGGTCCACCATAAATATAAGAGCGGTGCGGGCCGCGCCGGGGCCGGGCCGGGCGCAGAGGCCGAGCGCAGAGGCCGAGCAGGGGAGCGGGGGAGGCCGGGCCCAGCAGGCCTATTCAGTGGACGCGCATGTCAAAGGCCTAAACCGGCGCCAACCGCCACATGCGATCAGTCCCGCCCTGCCCGCGCGTCCCCTCGCTCCTCCACATACACACACACACAGACACACCTTGCCAAGCTTCCCCCCTTCCTGGCCCCACCCGGCCCCTTCCGAACCAAAAGCGCTGCTGCCGGTGGGGTTCGGCTATCCCATGGTAAATCCCGCCCCCCCCCCATATCCCCGCCCGCCCCATACTTCTCTGCTTCACCCCCCCCCCCATAGCTCCCCCCTCTCCTCCCCTATTCAGGAATGTCACACATCGTAAATCTGTCTTGTCCCGCGCGGCAGCCAGGCGGGGAGGGGGGGGGGACGACACCATCGTCCCCTGCATGAGAAGCAGCCGCACGCAGTTTAGGAAGAGTGCCCCCCCCCCCCCCCCACGCCTCTTATCGCGACACGTCGAACACGTGTCTCTGCAGCCTATAAGCGCGCGGGGCACGGAGCAACGGTGCCTTGCTCGCCGGGCGCAGGAGTTTGGGTGCACGGGCTCATGGGAGGGGAGGTGGGAGGTCATACACTGCTAAGACGAGTCGGGTTTAGGGTACTGCGGTCGGAGATTAAATATAAGCCATTACATTTTGGAACCTATTTAAAAAATAAAGTGAAATCGCGTTCGTTCCATTAGAGTCCCTTCTCTTGCCCTAATCACTGGCCACCTGAGCCGCTCCCATTCCCTGGACCCGGTCTCGTTCCTATGGCAGCTCACCACCTTTCCCCCGCCCTCTCTCTCTCTCTCTCTCTCTCTCTCTCTCTCTCTCTCTCTCTCTCTCTCTCTCTCTCTCTCTCTCTCTCTCTCTCTCTCTCTCTCTCTCTCTCTCTCTCTCTCTCCCCCCCCATCGCCTCCTACTCCAGCTGTTGGCGTCCCTCACCGCTCTTTCCCAGCAAGCCCATTAGGAGAATGCAGAGTTTCGAGGCTGATAGGCAGCACGCCGCGGCACGCCGGTGCTATGGCCCATCCAGCCTCCGCTTCCGCCACCATCCATCGGCTCCTGCGTGCGCTCGCCAAGTATTTTAAGAAGGTCGCGCGAGAATGAAGGGCTTGTCTTAGAAAGAGGCATTGACAGTTATTTCTCTCCGGCCACATTTAACGAGCGTCATGCCTGCATTCCCAAGGATTCACGCCTCTTAGCTGGAAATGATACTCCGGTTGGTAATCTGGGTGCGTGGTGTGAAGCGTCTGGTTTGGTTTGAGAGAGAGAGAGAGCGAGCTCGGTGTCCCAATATAAGTTTGACGTTGGGCCATGCGGGTCAGAGGTGGAGTGGAGGGAGGGGCTGAGGGGGTGCGGGAAGGCAGTGGGCGGGCAGGTCATGTTGTTGGGGTAGGAAATTGAAGGGGTGGGCTGGCTGGGAGGGGATGAGGGGTTGAAACAGAGGGTTATGGGGATTACATGCTCACCCCCAGGAACAAGAAGCACTGTCTCGGGATTTGCGGGCGTCTGTTGACCTGTCACTTTAATCCGGTTCGCGTAACTCGGCTGGCATGGGGGTTGGTTGGGAGGGAGGGGGGTGACGGGGTTGTGTAGTGGCAGAGTTAGTGGGCGGGGAAGGGCGTGGGAGGGTGGGGCGAGGGACGCTGGTCGCGCGCTGAGGGACGGGCGCGTCGCTCAACTTCTGTGCCGACTAAACGCGGAGGGGAGAGAAAAAAAAAGGGTCGAGCAGTTGAAAAGTTTTTTTTTCTTCCTTCTTTAGTTTGTTCCGAACGCCAAACCGCCTCACGTCCCACCCAATCGACACGCGTGTGTGTCGCGGGTAAACACTTGGAGCGCCATCTCGCGATCATCCTGGCCTGGCCGAGGAGGGGTGGGGCGGGGCGGGGCGGGGCGGGGCGGGGCGGGGCGGGGCGGAGCGGGGCGGGGCGGGGCGAGCACAGCCTGCTGCTTCCAGGAGGGCTCGCCGACCCGCACCGCGTCAGCCTGCCCTGCCGTCGTCCCGCCAGAGACCAATTATTGTGTGTCCAAAACATCAAAAATGGATCGTACCAGATCGGCCAATTAGTCCAACATTGCCCGTGGCGGCACGAGGAGCGAGGGTGGCTGGGCGGCGCGCAGGCCGAGGCGGAGGGTGAGGGGGTGAAGGGGTGGCATGAGGTGCAGCGGGGGGCTGAATTGGCCGGCAGCCCGTCCCATCGCTGGACGACCGCTAATCGACCAACAATCACATCAATTATTCAGAATGAGCCAACTGACCCTAATCTCGCGTGGTGAGGTGTACAGTGGCGCCGCCGCGGGGGGCGTGCGGGCCGGTGGGCCGTGGGACCTGAATGGGTGAATGGGTTTCCATGGCTCAAGCTGACACACGGCTGGGCGGCGGGCGGCGGGGGTCACCAGTCACCATGCGGCTAAACGCGGAGGGGGAGAAAAAAAGGCACGACGATCACATTACCCCTCTCGGCGTACGAACGATGTCGACATCAGCGCACGGCTCGCACGCACCTGCAACAGGCAGATAAGAGCGTTAGCAAGGGTCGCACTTTGGAGAAGAGACCAAAAACCGCGAAAGAAAAATTGCTGAGCCAAAGCCGCCTAACGCAAACCACCGTGTCTGGCCCGGCCAGGCAGCAACCGCAGGTGTTCCTCCTGCAAAACACATCCGGCCCAGACATTTGTGAAGCCGCTGCAAGCCTCACCTCGCCGAGCTGGAATAAGCAGAGCAGAGAGGGGCGGGGGCGGGAGCAATAGGCCGCCCCGGTGGCCCCGCCGGGCCCGGCCCGCTCCGGCCCTCAAGACATCTTGCCCGGGGATCCTCAAACGCGTGCACCAGCACCAGTCTCTGAGACACTGCGCAGACGGCTCGAGGAGCGGAGCGGGGAGGGAGTGGCATGATCTCCATGGGATGGGCTCGGGCCGGGCTCCTCTCCACTCTCGTCTGTGTACCCACACTCTGCCACTCCCGAGCCGAGTCGAGCCGAGCCGAGCCGGGCCGAGTCGGGCAGGGCCGAGCCGGGCCGGGCAGGGCTCGACCGCAGGCAGAGCAGGGCGGTGCCGGGCCGGGCTGGGAGAGATGGGGGTGCGGTATAAAGAGAGGCCCGGGCTGGGATGTGTTGGGAAGGGCAATAAAATGCGGATGGAGGTCGCCGCCGCAGGGCGCGCGGAGCACGGCGCGGCGGGCCCGCGGTGCAGGGAGAGTGCGCCTCCTCGCGCGCATGCAGTCCGAAAGGTCCCTCGCCATAAATTTGAGCGTGAATCAATTTTTCCTTCCTTCTTGACTGTTTTTTTTTCGGTGTTGTTTTTTGTTTGCGACTTTTCTTGACTTTTTCTGATTTTTGCTGTTTTTTTCTGATTTTATCCAGATTTTTTTTTGTGACTTACTGATTAAAAAAAAGGATGTACACTGTTTTAGTTTTTGCAGTTAGTTGGACGATTTCCAAAAGTACGAAGTATTCTTCTGCGTGGATATTTGCGGATCAGGAAAAGAGGGTGGGGCGCGCGCCTTTGCCTCCATTAGGTTTCAGGGAATAAAGTTATTAATTTTCGAAGGAAAAAAGATCTCTTTGCGCACTGTTCTAGAAATGAGCCGGGGCACTTTCGTAACACGTGTAGGAGTGGCCGGCCGGCCGGCCGTGGCTCACTAATGACAATCAGAAGAGCGCCGCCGCCGGGCCGACGGAGTGAGGGGCAAGGGCCACGATCAGCCGTCCCTCCCTCAATTATTGAGAGGGACAATCTCCGCTCAAGGCGAGCAGGGAGGGGCGGGGTGGGCGGGGCGGGGCGGGGCGGGGCCGGGGCCTGCTGGCGGACGGACAGACAGTCGTGCCAGGGGCAGAGCCGCCCAGGCCTGGAGAAAAGACAATCTGGATTGGTCGACAGGGAGCCTTGATCCACGAGGGGAAGTGAACTACGTGGGAGAGAGAGAGAGAGAGAGAGAGAGAGAGAGAGAGAGAGAGAGAGAGAGAGAGAGAGAGAGAGAGAGAGAGAGAGAGAGAGAGAGAGGGGGTGGGAGGGGAGAGAGAAAGAGAGAGAAATGAGTAGCGAATGGTGAAAGATTAACGGCAGGAAACAAGACCCCGCCGTCTCGCCCTCCCCTCTCTTTCGCCACTTTTGTTCAGTGGTGCTTGAAATCACTACACCGCCGGCAACAGTGGCGCAAAGGTGTTTCTTTTTTTTTCCCACAGACCTCGAAAGTAATGAAGTGTTTGTTCGATCTGGAGAGGAGCCGGAAAGTACATGAGAGGGGAAGATAGCGGAGAAGAGCGATAAGAGCGAGTATACGAAGAGACGGCCTCAGGCTACAACACGAGTCACCCCCAAAGGCAACTCTTGACTCAGTCGAGTAAATTTCAACCGGGATCGCAGCTTCAGAATAAATGTTTAACAACTTCACAGAAAAGCGGTGCGCCTCCGGGGTGTACAGTACATGGGCGGCCGACGAGCGCACCTCGGCAGCAGACTCCAGCGTAGCGTGTCGGCTGCCGCGGCGCCGACACATGCTCTACATTCACGTATTTCTCAATCGCCGTAGTCTGCAATAAAGCACGCGCACGTATAGCAGCACGTGTACTAATTTGTACAACAGAGCACGTGGCATGAATTCTAAAACTCGACTCGAGCTGGCGCGCGCAGAAATAGTTGTCTAGTTCTAGTCCTTTGCCCCACACCACCCGACACGGGCGGCTCTCGGGGCGCGCGAGTGAAAATGTACGCAAAGTATGCATAACGCTCGCCTCTATCTCCCACGCCCTGTCCCCAATGAGCTCATCCCGCGACTTTTGCCCCAGAAAATGCAACCGCCGCCCTCCATATACCCCGCCCCCCACACATTTTTCTTCCTTTTGCTGGAAGCTGGAAATAAAAAGAAAGCAGCGGCTTCTTCCGCGCGGCTCAGCCGTCCTCTGAAATCTCGCCGTCGTCCTTGTCTTATTATGACGTCATATCCCCTCGAATTCCACCCGCTTCACGCATGGCTGGCGGTCCTCGAGCAGCGATAGCAATCGGCCGAGAGCCCGGGGGGGTCCGAGTCCGAGGCTCCGGCGCACTCCTCCTCGCCACCATTGTGTTCTGTTGTGTTGCGTCGCGCAGCCTCTGGGACGGGACCCTCTATCGGCACGTACGGCCGAATTAGGCCCCACCGCATACCTGTCCGCAGAGAGCGGGGGGGAGTCAACGAAGGTCCCCCTCCCCCCCATACACCCGCAAACCAGTCAACAAAAGTTCCGCGCGAAACAAACGCGGGCGAGGAGAGGATCTGCCGCTGGATGATGCAGAAACAGAGTGGAAAACCAATGGAGCCTGAGCACACAAAAAGGGCGTCGGCCGTGTGCGTAAGACACCCCCCCCCCCCCCCCTCCGGTCCGCCGTCCCAGTTGTAACCGCGCGACGACCGCGTCGGGGCGTCGAGCAGTGGGAGGGGAAGGCCAGGTCAAGAAATTAAAAGCAACTACAATGCGTCCAAAACGCGTCGCATGTGACAAGCCCCAGCAAATCCTCATTGTCGGGGCTCCCCACACAGCACTGCCGGAGCTTGTTCCCTCTCGGGGTCACGTAATATATGGACGACCCCCTTTTGCAGAACATAGCGCGCGGCCCCTGGCCGGCCGGCCGGCGCGCCGGTGCTGGTACAGCCTCCAGGGGGAGGAGGGGGACCAGGAGCAGGGGCGCGCCCGGCCGGGGCCGGGGTCGGGGGTTCTGTTTCGACACGGTGATAGATTGCCCGGAGACTCGCAGCATAGCGCGGTGGTCACGGCAAACCCGTGTAAAAAAGATTTCCGAAAATGGACGCAAAGTCGTTCGAAACTCGTTTGTCTTGACAGACTGCCGTTTTCTTACAGCTCTAGGACGACGTTCAGACCTACTGATACAGTTGCGGTCGTCTCAAAGTCGTCCGAACTGTGTCAGAAATTCGTCCGAAAAGTGACCACTTTTAAGACGAGATTCGGTCGAGTTTCGGACGAGCTTCTTCTAGGACTATAAGAAAAAATGAAAATACGGCCGGCTGGCCAGCGGGCTCGAACCGTGAACCTTCCGCTCGTGAGTCGGTCGCTTAGCGCGCTTGGCCAGGGCGCACCTTTCTTGAGATTCTGGAGCATAGCCACCACGTTGCAGTCTGAAAGATTTCGAGCGAAATTTTGGGGATTTGCAACAGATTTCACTGGAATTGAGAGATTTCAGAAAGGATTTCGAAAGATTTCGCGGGATTTCTGAAGATCAAGAGAAATCTTCAGAAATCAACAGAAATCTTCAGAAATCCCGCGAAATCTTTCGAAATCCTTTCTGAAATCTCTCCATTCCAGTGAAATCTGTTGCAAATCCCCGAAATTCCGCTCGAAATCTTTCAGACCGCAACGTGGTGGCTATGCTCCAGAATCTCAAGAAAGGTGCGCCCTGGCCAAGCGCACTAAGCGAACGACTCTCGAGCGGGAGGTTCACGGTTCGAGCCCGCTGGCCAGCCGGCCGTATTTTCATTTTTTCTTATAGTCCTAGAAGAAGCTCGTCCGAAACTCGACCGAATCTCGTCTTAAAAGTGGTCACTTTTCGGACGAATTTCTGACACAGTTCGGACGACTTTGAGACGACCGCAACTGTATCAGTAGGTCTGAACGTCGTCTTAGAGCTGTAAGAAAACGGCAGAAAATTCGTCCAAAAATCGTCTGTCAAGACAGACGAGTTTCGAACGACTTTGCGTCCATTTTCGGAAATCTTTTTTACACGGGAACTGTGTACCGAGCGCTTCAGAGAACACGTAGGCGAACAGCGCGTGTCTATAGTGTTGTGGGTCTGCCTACGCACAGCAAAATCCAGGGCGCCCTTACAGCTATGAACCGGGCGAGGGGAGGAGGGGATCACTCATACAAAATGTGTATTGACTTATGATTTATTATTATTAATATTTATTCATGAATTTTTCGTTTTTGGCGGAAAATTTGCGTCCCTTTTAAAAAATTTTGTTCTTTATTCCTCCTATTTCTGAATGTTTAAAATTTTTCTTAGTTTTTTGTTCATTTGTTCTCGATTTTTCTTTCTTTTTCTTTTTATTTTCTTGATTTTATTTAGATTTTTTTTCCGGCCGTGAAATGATTTTTCGAAGTGATACCCCCTCGCCCTAGGGAAAAAAATACCTGACCCAGGACTGATGTTAACTGATCGGACCTATCTAAAAGCTGAAGTGAACCTGTCCTGGACCTTCATTTTAGCTGACTTTTAACTGAAAGCACCTCACAATTACGCCAAATTATCTGAGTTTGGCGCGCTGAAAGCTGATCAGTAGTCAGCTCTAAATTGGCGAAACCGCTTGTAACTGAGTTTAGCTGCTTACGTAACTGACTCCAACTGAGTGTAGTTGAAATTATCTGACTCCACGATTCAGGTACACCTGATGATTGCGCGTAGTTAGCTGAGTTTTTAGCTGAGTAACATTCACCTCGCATAGGGTGTATAATTATACACTGTAAAAAAATGTTTGTGGTAAATATCACATAAATGTATCTACAGCTTTTTACATATACAGGCGTATGGGAAAAATCAGATCGCTAGTTCCTACAGTCCTCCGATGCATTTACCGGACGGATCAGCTGGGATTCGAACTCGCTACCTTAGTGTTCGAGAGCGCGTACGCTACCCGTGTAAAAAAGATTTCCGAAAATGGACGCAAAGTCGTTCGAAACTCGTCTGTCTTGACAGACGATTTTTGGACGAATTTTCTGCCGTTTTCTTACAGCTCTAAGACGACGTTCAGACCTACTGATACAGTTGCGGTCGTCTCAAAGTCGTCCGAACTGTGTCAGAAATTCGTCCGAAAAGTGACCACTTTTAAGACGAGATTCGGTCGAGTTTCGGACGAGCTTCTTCTAGGACTATAAGAAAAAATGAAAATACGGCCGGCTGGCCAGCGGGCTCGAACCGTGAACCTCCCGCTCGAGAGTCGTTCGCTTAGTGCGCTTGGCCAGGGCGCACCTTTCTTGAGATTCTGGAGCATAGCCACCACGTTGCGGTCTGAAAGATTTCGAGCGGAATTTCGGGGATTTGCAACAGATTTCACTGGAATGGAGAGATTTCAGAAAGGATTTCGAAAGATTTCGCGGGATTTCTGAAGATTTCTGTTGATTTCTGAAGATTTCTCTTGATCTTCAGAAATCCCGCGAAATCTTTCGAAATCCTTTCTGAAATCTCTCAATTCCAGTGAAATCTGTTGCAAATCCCCAAAATTTCGCTCGAAATCTTTCAGACTGCAACGTGGTGGCTATGCTCCAGAATCTCAAGAAAGGTGCGCCCTGGCCAAGCGCGCTAAGCGACCGACTCACGAGCGGAAGGTTCACGGTTCGAGCCCGCTGGCCAGCCGGCCGTATTTTCATTTTTTCTTATAGTCCTAGAAGAAGCTCGTCCGAAACTCGACCGAATCTCGTCTTAAAAGTGGTCACTTTTCGGACGAATTTCTGACACAGTTCGGACGACTTTGAGACGACCGCAACTGTATCAGTAGGTCTGAACGTCGTCCTAGAGCTGTAAGAAAACGGCAGTCTGTCAAGACAAACGAGTTTCGAACGACTTTGCGTCCATTTTCGGAAATCTTTTTTACACGGGTACCCCTCACCCATCGGGCTTTTCTGAGAACAGGCTTGCTGGGACACCATCCCATTTCAATGATACGAGGACGAGCTGCTTGTAACTGATTTTAACTGATAAAAGCTGAGTGTAGCTGCTGGAAATACTTGACATCACGGTCACGCACGGAAAAGTAGCTGATGCAAAGCTGACGGGGAACTCCCAAATAACTGAGGCTTAATCAGTTAACATCAGTCAAATTGTCAGTTAAACGCGAACTGAATGAAATCCGAGTGCGAACTGAGCTGCAACTGAGCACTTACTGAATGACAGTCAGTTCCGATCAGCGCTCTGTCGCTGAGCTGCTCCGAGTTGACTTTCGGCGCTTTGGAAATCAGGAAGGTTCAGTAAAAATTAGCTCCGACTGAGTACACAATTCAGCTTCTGGTCAGCTCACATTCACTTGTACGTCAAACTGATCAAAGCTGACTCTTACTGATTTTTAGTAACTGAGAAAAGGCTGATACTAACTGAGTATCGTCCAGCTAACACCGTTTTAAAACCAAGTAACTTGACGTTATTGACAAGTACAAAATTGCGTTTCAGGTATCGTCAGTTAAGATCAGTTTTTAGATAGGTCCGATCAGTTAACATCAGTCCCGGGTCAGGTATATTTTTCCCTAGGGCGGCACCGAGTAGGCGAACCCGAATATTTTTACGTTGTTCTCTAAAACCGCCCACTACAGCGAACAGGCGGGCGGCGCAGGCTCGGCCAGGCGTCGACGGATACAGAGAGCATTTTTAAAATCGTTGACTTTTCGTGTATTTTTACACGAGGTGTTCACAGAGGCCCGTGCGCACCGGCGCCGTGTTTAAACATTTACGCGTCCAGAAGCGGCGGCAGCAGCAGCAGCAGCAGCAGCAGAAGCGCCACGGAGCGGACCATCAGAAACCACGCGTGACGTCTTTCATTCGGCCGCCGCGAGCGCGCTGAATTTGTCATACGGCCTCACTGCGCGATGGTATATTCCATCCCCTCGTCACACCGCCCCACCGCCACCCCCACAACCCGCCCCGGCACCCGGCCGGCACCATCCCGTGCAGGCCCTTCCTTTCCTTTCCTTTTCCTGGCCTCGCAGCTCTGAAAAGATGTAGGGCGGGGCGGGGCGAGGCGGGGCGGGGCGAGGCGGGGCGGGTCGCTGCACACAAACTCCTTGGCTCGACCCTCCGCCTCTTCCTTGAGTCTCCTGCGCGCGCCGCGCCGCACCAACTTCGCAGTGGGCCGATGACGCCGCTCCGCGCCACTACGGGGAACTAACTCCCCCACTGGCGGCGTGCAGCAGCGCGGACCGAGCGGGGGTCACTCATACAAAATGTGTAAAATGATTTATTTTTAGCAGATGATACGAAGGTATCAGCCTGCTTGTACTGTCATACAGCGAGCAGCATGCAGAGAGCAGCGCAGCCAGCAGAGACCAACCGGCAGAGCGAGCAGTCAGCGTGGCATAATATTATACAGGGGGGAAATTTTCGCGCGGTGCGCGGCGCGCGCTCCCCGCCACTCTACGCCACCTCTCGGTACGCTTTTTTACTTTTGATTTATTTGACTTTCTCTTTCGATTTTTCAAGCACAATTTCTGTTACTTTTTGATCAATTTTGACCTTACACCCCCATTTCTGAATTTATTCCAATTTTATTTCGGTTTGTTTGTTTATTTGTTCCCCGAATGATGGCCCGATAAAAAGACGATCAACATCACCTTCACTTCACAATTCCCCTCTTGGACAAATTTCTCCAAAGAGCCGAATCGACCCTAAAAATTGCTAGTTCGGAGTAGCCTTTTCGTTCCGGAGGCACCCCACGCCCGCCAATGAATGAGCAACTTCTCTCCAAACGGCGCGCGAGACAGACGAGTATAGCTGCCGACTGGCGCAGACACCTCGCCGTGGGTTGTTGGGGGGCAGAGAGGGGGGTGGGGGGAGCAGGCCCGCGCGCGCGGCGGGGCGTGCACGGGACCAGCGCAACACCACAACTTCCCAACAAAGTGTGTCTCTCCTCGGCGTGCCGCTATACCCCGTCGCTGACTCACCCCTACCCCCACCCTCCATCCGGCTGGCATCGCCATTGTTCTTAACGATCACTGCCCCGCGGCGACCGAGCTGGTCAAAACACACACACACACACACACACACAGAGTGAAAAACATCATCGTCAATTTACAAAATTTCTCGCAGCTTACGGTGGAAAATGTATTTGTAGATTTACGATTATGTAAATTAAACGATTTACGAAATACGCGAAATATGTTTTAAACTCGAGACAACCCTTTCTTGCTCGTGATTGACGAGAGAGAGAGAGAGAGAGAGAGAGAGAGAGAGAGAGAGAGAGAGAGAGAGAGAGAGAGAGAGAGAGAGAGAGAGAGAGAAAGAAAGACAGACAGACAGACAGACAGACAGGCAGACAGATGGATGGACGGAAAGTGCGCGGCGCGCCGTGAGTGTGAAGCGAGCGCACAACTTAACTACGCAGCGCCCGCGTACGTAGTTTAAGTGTTCTCATGTCGCAGTCGGAACAAGAGGCCGGGTGGGGCCGCAGGCACAGGCTGCTCGAGCGTTTAGTTGCAGCAGCCGCTATAATTCCTCACTCGACATTCGTCTCGAAAAGGAGATGCCGCATCCGCAGCAACGGCGTCCCCGCCAGCCGCACTGCACCGCAGCAGAGCGCTTTCGTATCCCCGTCCTCGTCACATGGATATCTCTCGGGTACACTGAGAAAAAATTTTGGTCCTGAGCACGAGCACTAAACATTTTGTCCCTGGACCGAAAGTTTGGACGGACTGAACAGTTTTGTCCGAGGGGTAAATAACTCCGAATTTTGATGTACACCACTAATTCAAAATTCACACCAATTCAAACTAGTTCACGCGAATTCAAAACGAATTCAAAACAAATTCAAGCGAATTTAACCCTTTATGGTCGGATTCTAAACGCATCGTAGAAAAAATTATTTTTTGTGTTTTTCTTATAGTTTGGAGTCCCCTGAATCCACTCATTTTTGAAATTTTCCTGTAGCTCAAATAGTTTAGGAGATATAGCCTGTTGCTTCAGAGCAACAAAACCCATAAAGGAAACGTACTGCGACATCACTTCCCCCCTATGGTCGTTTGTTGCTCCTGAGCAACAAATTTCTCCAGCGCTTTTCGCGACTAAATTGACCTCAATAATGGCGAAGCTCACGACAACGAGAGTCACTTGGTTCCAGGGCATGCCTCTGAACCTGCCAAACTTGGCTCCGCACTCGCGCTTCGCCTACAAGCAGTGCCAGAACACCTACCCGGCGCTGTTGCTCCTGAGCAACAAACCCATAGGGGGGTTTGCAAGGAAGTTGCCAAAAATGATTGCCTCCAGTTTATACGTGCAAGGCGAGGGTACCACTGTAGTGTACGTCAATATCCACATTCACCCGCCTTTTACCAACCTTCCATTCACCTTTCACCAGATACCTTTCACTCGCCTTTCACCAGCCGTAGTCAGACCGGGATAGAACTTTTGTGGCCTCGGTGGCCCTAGAGTGTTACGCATAGTGTTCCTGGAGAGTCCCAGGACTAAGGCGGCATCAAGATACCTTTCACCAGATACCTTTCACCAGGTACCTTTCACTCGCCTTTCACTAGCCGTAGTCAGGCCGGGATGAAACTTTTGTGGCCTCGGTGACCCTAGCGTGTTACGCATAGTGTTCCTGGTGAGTCCCAGGACTCAGGCGGCATCAAGATACCTTTCACCAGATACCTTTCACTCGCCTTTCACCAGCCGTAGTCATGCCGGAATGGAACTTTTGTGGCCTCGGTGACCCTAGCGTGTTACGCATAGTGTTCCTGGAGAGTCCCAGGACTCAGGCGGCATCAAGATACCTTTCACCAGATACCTTTCACCAGGTACCTTTCACTTGCCTTTCACTAGCCGTAGTCAGGCCTTTCACCAGATACACGCTAGGGTCACCGAGGCCATAAAAGTTCTATCCCGGCCTGACTACGGCTGGTGAAAGGCAAGTGAAAGGTACCTGGTGAAAGGTATCTGGTGAAAGGTATCTTGATGCCGCCTGAGTCCTGGGACTCTCCAGGAACACTGTGCGTAACACGCTAGGGTCACCGAGGCCACAAAAGTTCCATTCCGGCATGACTACGGCTGGTGAAAGGCGAGTGAAAGGTATCTGGTGAAAGGTATCTTGATGCCGCCTGAGTCCTGGGACTCACCAGGAACACTATGCGTAACACGCTAGGGTCACCGAGGCCACAAAAGTTTCATCCCGGCCTGACTACGGCTAGTGAAAGGCGAGTGAAAGGTACCTGGTGAAAGGTATCTGGTGAAAGGTATCTTGATGCCGCCTTAGTCCTGGGACTCTCCAGGAACACTATGCGTAACACTCTAGGGCCACCGAGGCCACAAAAGTTCTATCCCGGTCTGACTACGGCTGGTGAAAGGCGAGTGAAAGGTATCTGGTGAAAGGTGAATGGAAGGTTGGTAAAAGGCGGGTGAATGTGGATATTGACGTACACTACAGTGGTACCCTCGCCTTGCACGTATAAACTGGAGGCAATCATTTTTGGCAACTTCCTTGCAAACCCCCCTATGGGTTTGTTGCTCAGGAGCAACAGCGCCGGGTAGGTGTTTCTGGCACTGCTTGTAGGCGAAGCGCGAGTGCGGAGCCAAGTTTGGCAGGTTCAGAGGCATGCCCTGGAACCAAGTGACTCTCGCTGTCGTGAGCTTCGCCATTACTGAGGTCAATTTAGTCGCGAAAAGCGCTGGAGAAATTTGTTGCTCAGGAGCAACAAACGACCATAGGGGGGAAGTGATGTCGCAGTACGTTTCCTTTATGGGTTTTGTTGCTTACGGGCAACAGTGGTTTATACTGAAATTCCCCGAACGTGTTTCGTCGGGCAAAAGTTGTTATGCGCGGATCTGAATCTCCTATGGGCACCTTTTTTCAGAATAATTTTTTTTTCGCTGCGGTGAATTGGGTTTGGCTTCTGGAGGCTGCCAAAAAGGGCGATTTTCACGTGGGTGAGGAGCTCATGTTGGTCAGCCTGTAGATTGAACCGAAGTGCTCCCGCCGACTTGCCCCAGTATTAGAATCATAGTTGACATCCCTAGCTTTCATTTAATGTAAGTATGGGGCAAATCGGTTGAAAATCACGTTGTCCAGAGCTTTCAGAAGTTCTGTTGCTCAGGAGCAACAAAACCATAAAGGGTTAAGGAATGACCTCAGAAAATACACGCACATCTGATCCAAATTCAAAACGAATTCAAAACAAATTCAAGCGAATTTAAGGAATGACCTCAGATAATACACGCACATCTGATCCAAATTATTCTCTCAGTTACATGATGAAATAGGATTTTTAGTAAATTATTGTGAATGATTTCTATTTATTCCAAATTATTGGAAATTAACTTGCAATAATGCAAAATAATCACAATTATTTCAATTATTTTTTCAAACTTTTCAGAAACAAATTTTGCTCTGCAATTGAAAGGGTGGCGTGAAAACATAGAAAATTTTTGCGGCAGTAAACCTCCCGAAGGAGGTTGCGGTTCCCGCCAGGCACAGGGCTTTTACCCCCTGTGGCAGCCAACTGCTTCGGTGTTCCATGGGAACCGGCGCTTTGCTGACTGCGATCCTATCGCGCAATTCGACAGATTTGATCCCCGTACCACCATTGGCCTACCCCTAGAGGTACGAGCGGTGTCAAGAGCGTTAGACTTCCTGATCCCAGTTTCAGAGGCCTTACCTCAGAGGGGTACGCGGGATTCGAACCCACAACCCCGAGTGCCGACACGTAGCCAGAACAGGAAGCGACCCAACGCCCAGAGCCACCGAGCCAACGGCGGTGAGACGTGTTTAACTTCTATTTGACCTGCCATCCAGCTGCGGCCAAAGGGAATGTCAAGCGCGAAAAACACTTTTTCGAGTGGGAGTCGAACTTCGGACCACTCAGTTCGGTGTTGCGCGCTCTACCAACTGAGCCACGACGTCTCGATGGCTGTCCAGTGCGACGGGATCGCGTCGTATTTGCCCTATCCCCCAGCCTCCAGCCAGGACGACAGGGCAAATACAACTCGAACCCGGCGCACGGTACAGTCATCGTGGCGTCGTGGCTCAGTTGGTAGAGCGCGCATCACCGAACCGAGTGGTCCGAAGTTCGACTCCCACTCGGGAAAGTGTTTTTCGCGCTTGACATTCCCTTTGGCCGCTGCTGGATGGCAGGTCAAATAGAAGTAAAACACATCTCACCGTCGTTGGCTCGGTGGCTCTGGGCGTTGGGTCGCTTCCTGTTCTGGCTACGTGTCGGCACTCGGGGTTGTGGGCTCGAATCCCGCGTACCCCTCTGAGGTAAGGCCTCTGAAACTGGGTTCAGGAAGTCTAACGCCCTTGACACCGCTCGTACCTCTAGGGGTAGGCCAATGGTGGTACGGGGATCAAATCTGTCGAATTGCGCGATAGGATCGCAGTCAGCAAAGCGCCGGTTCCCATGGAACACCGAAGCAGTTGGCTGCCACAGGGGGTAAAAGCCCTGTGCCTGGCGGGAACCGCAACCTCCTTCGGGAGGTTTACTGCCGCAAAAATTTTCTATGTTTTCACGCCACCCTTTCAATTGCAGAGCAAAATTTGTTTCTGAAAAGTTTGAAAAAAATAATTGAAATAATTGTGATTATTTTGCATTATTGCAAGTTAATTTCCAATAATTTGGAATAAATAGAAATCATTCACAATAATTTACTAAAAATCCTATTTCATCATGTAATTGAGAGAATAATTTGGATCAGATGAGCGTGTATTTTCTGGAGCATCCCCGAATTTAAAACGAATTCAAGTAAATTCACAAAAAGATCACAATAATTAAAAAAAACTTCGCAATAAATTCAAAAAATTCAAAGCTAATTCAAAACGAATTCAATTCAATTCAGACAAATTCAATTCAAATTCACGAAATTTGTACACCGAATTCAGAGTTGTTTACCCCTCGGTTTTGTCCTGGGCACAAAAGTTTTGTTGCTGGGCTTCAAAAATTTCTTGCCACGCCCAATAATTTTAGTGGCGGGAACTAACTTTTTAGTGCCTGGTACAAAGTAGGACGCATTAAACAACCGTTATTTGGTGCCCGGCAGGAAAAAAATTTCAATCAAGATTGTAAATGAAAGCAGATGATACTAAAATCTTATTTTTTTTATTTATTTATTTACTTATTATTATTTTTTTTTTTGCTGTGTTGCGCCTCGCGGACTTCGAGCCATTGAGCCATTCATCAGTCCCCCCTAGGTACAATATACCCAGGGTACGCGCTTGGTTTTTGAACTTGGGAGTAAAAGCTAGCTGACACCTTATTATGTCTTGCACTTTTGTGTATTAAGGCGACGTTACGAAAATGTGCGTACGAATAATTTTATTTCAGCGCCTTCTGCACTTACGGGGTTTGGGTAGTCAGCCACCGTTACACATGTGTTTGGCGGGTCGACCCACCCAGAGTCTGGCACATACTGCTATAAATGTGTTACACTCGGGAGAGCCGCGAGCGTGGCGCCGCCGGGCGCCGCAAGGCAACAATACCAAGGGTTGGAGCCTCGCCTGGTCCCTGCCTCGGCCCCGCTGGCCCCACCTCCCCCTCCCGACCCCCTCGCCTGGCCCGCCTGGCTTCCCCCTCTCCAGGCCTGCACACGCGCCGCGGCACTGTGACAACCCGGCCCGCTCTATACTATTGCGAGAGTACAAGCCGATGAAACATCAATTCTCTTTAGTTTCTTTTTATTTTATTTTTGCTAAGATGTATCATCTGCTAAAAAAAAATTTTCTCAGTGTACGCGGAGTGAGTGAGTGAGTGAGAGGGGGCTGCACCGCACCGCACTGCACCGCGCTGCACCGCAGAGAGCCGCCCTTTATCTCTCTCCCTCATCCACAAGGCTTGCGCGGTGGAATAGCTGCTCTCGCGGCAAAACTAAATTACGCGAGCTAAGCTAGCGCGGCCCGGGCCAGGCCGGGCTAGGCCGGGCCGGGCCAGGCACGCCAGGCAAGACTTGCAGTCGCAATACTTTACCTGGGCGGAGCGGAGACAGAAAGTGCCGCGTCCAAAGTCCCGGCGGCGCTACTGCCACGCGCGGGTCGGGCCTCGGGGCCGTCCGAAAAGCCGCTACAATGGCCCCGGGATGCGACAGAACAAAAGGGGAGAGGGATAGGGCGTAGAGAGCGCTGGGCCGAGGGAACAAGTCGGGAGAAAAGTAAGACCCGGCCAGTACTTTTGTTTAGTCCCCACGCGGCGCGTTCAGATAAAAACACCAACTCCCTTACACTCCACTTTATAGAGCACTTGGAGGCCGTGAGCCGTGAGCCCGTCCCGTCCGGCCCATCCCGTGCCGTACACCCTGCCTCCCCGCGGGCTCGCTCGCGAGTGCCATCCCGCCAAGTTTTGTATAATTGGAAAACAACGTCCTCTCCTGCTACTGAGGCTGCTGCTGCTGGCCAGCCGTCTGATTACGGGAAGAGGTTCGTAGTTTCCTCTCTCTCTCTTGCTCCTTATGGCTTCGCCCCATAAGTGCGACAAGGACAGATACACGAAACCGACTCTCGGAATCCGACGGCGGCAGAAACGGGCGCGCGCAAGCAGCGGAAGCCGCGGCCGAGCCGCGCGCCCCCTCCCCCTCCCCTCCCCCGCTTGGCGGAATTGCCAAGTTAAATTCACTGCCATCCACCATTCATGTCGGTCTGTTTTGATTGACCATTCTCCGTGAGTCGCAATCGTTGCGACCGCGCGCCTCCCTCGTTTCGTTTTAAACAAAACGCCCCCTTTCTCTCTCTCTCTCTTTCTCTCTACCTATCTCTCCCTCTCTTCCGGCGGCAAGCCCATCAGTGCCCGATTCATTTGCGCCCATTCAGGGACGAGACGCGCGGCCCGCCCGGCTGGAGAGCGCGTTGAAGGCGACGACAATCTCCCATCTCGGTCCCCATCCAACCCCGGTAACTCGGCCTGCTTTCACGATCTGGATGTTGTCGTAGTCAAAAGGCCATGTGTTTCTTCGAGGAGTATTTACTGGCCGGACTGGTGGCTAAAGCGGTGCTCAGAGAGTCGTCGGCCGGACATAGCAGCGCAAAGACGGAGCGGAGGTACATGTTTTCAGGGGGCAGGGAGGGGGGGGGTGCGGGGGTGACGGAGAGGGGTAGGGGGGGCCTTCAAATGGAGCAGGAGCAAGCCGACTGGTCTCGCCATCCTGTCACAGAAATGTCGGCGGGCCTCCTCAGGAAACCTTGCACTATCAATCAAAGGCTGGGATGACAAAAAAATTCCCCACAGAGAGAGAAGGAAAAAAATACCGAGAGGAACTTTTTGAGAAAATATGCGCGCGCGCTGGCTGCGGGGGCATCTCGGAAATACTTTATCACCGGAGTCAGGGGCTGACGGCACGGTCACAGCGTCATGTTCTGCGAGAGGATATTCCATTTTACGTACAGTCTGCGAGTTGAGCGGGCTGGCGGAGGTGCGGCGCACAGGTCATGGCACCAGATGGAGATGGGGACACCGAATCGCTCGCAAATTGCAAACGTTACGACTTTCTTTCTTTCTTCCCCTCTCTCCCACTCTCTCTCTCTCTCTCTCTCTCTCTCTCTCTCTCTCTCTCTCTCTCTCTCTCTCTCTCTCTCTCTCTCTCTCTCTCGTTCCCAGATCTGAAAGTTTCTCAGGCCGTTACTGAGGCGCTAGGCTAGACATGGTGGAAACGATGGAAATGCGAAAGCACTCGGTCGAGTGGACACAGCGATCCGCCCGACTTGTGGCCAGGCCAGGCAGCGGCTAAAGAGGCCTGACTGAAGACCCTCGCGCCCTCTCTGGGGCCCACACACACGCACACCCACACACACACACCCACACACACCCACACACACACACACTCACACACGTGTGCTCTATACTACTCACTCTTTCCTCCTCTTCCCCTGACAGTAGGTCCTGGTGATGTATCGCTTAGCCAAGAAGTTGAGAAAGGCTCAGGACACGAGATGCGTCTGAGCATGGGAGAAAGAGGAGAGAAAGAGGAGAGAGAGAGGGAGAGAGAGAGGGGGAGAGAGAGAGAGAGAGAGCGAGAGGGGGGGGTGGGGTGGGGTGGAGGACAGATAGAGCGTAGGGGCGCGTGCAAATAGGGAGAGAGGGTTGGGATGGTCGATCTAATCGTGCTGCTATTCATCACGGCCCAGCGGATGCTATATCCCGTGTACCAGACTGCACTTACACGGCACGGTGAGAATTGAGTTGAGTGGTCGAGGCGGCCCGGCCCGGCAGGCCTGCAGGCCCCTCCCGTCATACGGGTAGTGGCGGTGTTTTAACTCATTTGATTCATGATGAAGCTGGGCCATTAGTAAGATTAGCCAATCCCGTGCGCAAACACGCGGCGGCGGCAACAAGCTCGCAGCGTCGCGACCAGAGACTTTTTAAGTCATTCAACTTGATTCGCGTCACTTAACCTGATTCCCCTTCGTTGTTAGCGACTTTTCTATGACATGGAGAAATGCCGGTCGTAAAAGGGGTATTTCGTATCGCCCAACAGTGAAAACGTAAGAATGATGCATGTCGATAACAAGAGGGTGACTCGCAGTTTTTGTGAAATATTATTTAAGCAAGCTTCTGGACTTCATGCTCTATGACACCATACGATTCCGGGTAAAATTTCCGTTAGAACGTGTATGCATAATATGTCATCGGTTTCCGCGGAAAAATAATCTCACCACAAACAATCCTAGTATCACGTGCCAGGAAACTATAAGTTGGAACGCCATGACATATAATGGCCAATTCAAACGGAAATTTAACGAGAAAGCCGATGTTGTAATTGAAAATGAAGTTTAGAAGTTTGCTTGAATAATATTTCAGAAAAAACGCATTACAACGAGCGTTATCCTCTCGTGATCAACATGCACCATTCCCCCGTTTTTAGTGCGAAATGCGTGGATTCCGAATCGGCACGCGGGTCGGTATCATTGCAAAAGAAGTGGACATTCCTCGAGTTTCGAATCATACATCGAACCCCGAATACCCGAGAGAAGTATTTTCCTCGCTGGGTCAGGATTATTGGTCCCTGCCTGCTCGGAGCCGAGGCGCCCCGGCGGGGCTCAGCCGCAAGGAGACCTCGCTCCGCCCCGCCCCCGCGCCACCCTCACCGCCTTGTTAAGCTGACCTGTGCCGCACCACGTTCCTCGCAGAGGGCGACTTCTCTACAGCAAACTAAATTCATTACGGAGTGGCAGCCCAAGGACACGAATTGGGTGCTGAGAAGCCCCGGCCCCGGCGGCCCCGGCCCGGCCTCCTGGGAGGAAATACTGCGGCGAGGCAAGTGGCGAGTTGCGGTCCGGTCCGGGACCAATCATATCCCAGCCCAGCGCCCAAACCGCCCGCGCGCGCTCCGGAAGAGAAAAGGTCATCCCTCGGCGAAACGAGGGCGAGCAGGCTTACCTGGTGTATTGGGTACCGAAACGAACGCAAAAGAAAAAAATACGAAGAACTTCGAGAGGTATCACAAATCTCTTGATAACCCTGAAACTATACGAATACGATGTGTGTCACGCATGCAAGTCTGCGGCGGCGTCCTACGGAAGTAGAAAGCCTGATGAGACCTCCTATTTGCAGTGCCGTAGACCCAACAGCTGGTCTCGCATTTTAAGCCGTTCAATTCATAAATTGAGGTCGCATTACACGTGGAGCGAACAAGACTGGTCGCTCCAGTTCACGTGACGCATATCACTTTAGTTCCTCCTGTGAAGTGACATATTCAGGCAGGAGACTGATTTACGGACCAAGCCAAACTGACTACATTTGAAGTGATAATAACGCTGGTTTGCCTGCCTGGCGCCTCGCTCGGACCCTAACGAGCCAACGAGCCATATAGTATCAAGGGCGCGTGATAATATGCAAAGGAGCTGCGCGCGGCGCGTCGAACACGGCATGGCATTACAGAACAATAGCCAGGGAACAATAATAGTGGTCACCAGCCGGCCCCATTTGCAATTACTATGTCGCGGATTGGAATCAGCTAGCTAGCATTTCTGCAGAGATAAGTCGCGCGGCGGGCGGATTGCCTTATTCCTCATACCGCGACACGCAAACGCGCCGGCCCGGCCTGCCGTGGCGCGCGCGGCGCGCGGTCAACAGCGGCATAGGGCCGCGTGTAACGGAACGCGGCTGCGCACAACTTTGAAGGGCCATTTCTGTTTCCAACTGGGGGAGGCGAACTTGGCAGAGGTGCTAGCAGAGGCGGCGCTCGGCTCGGCTCGGCTCGGCTCGGCTCGGCTCGGCCCGGGCCGGGTCCCGAAGGGCCTGGTCCTGGTCCCACCACCCCTGCTGCCTTTGCCAGCCTGCCAGGCAGAGGCAAGGTCGCGTAGGTCGCGGCGGCGGGCCGGGGGCCGAGCCGAGCCGGTCCAATGACAGGAGCGGCGCTGGGCTGACACAGGTAGCGCGCAGCGCGACGTATTCCTAGCTTCAACTTTGGCCCTATAGCCGCAGCCGCCTCCCTCGCAGCTCGGCGCAGATCCCGGCCAGGCCAGGGCCCGTCCATAAATCATCTCGCCCGACTAAAGTGCCCATGCGTTCCCGTGCGCCTTTGCAATCATTATGAAATTTTAATATTTTGCACCCGCGTTATTTATAGGCGAGGCCGAGAGGTGCGGTGGCGACGCGAGGGCGGGGGTGACGGCAGGGAAAATGAGAGGAGCGGTCAGAAAACGGGACTAACAGCAGAGCAGCACTCCGTGATCTTGCAAGTGACTTTTTAGAGCATTTTAGGGCGCCTGGCAGTGATAGCCAACTGTATGAAAAATTAAACAGCGCTCAGCGCGGAGCTCGTCGGCGTGCGCGGGAGGACCCGCCGCGCTGCTAAACTACGGCCGAAATCCCCCGAGGATAATTCTTTTAACGCGAAACGTTCCCGAGTTTCCTGGTCAGTTCTCTCGGTTTCACACGCCCTCGTTTAGCTGCTCCGATAAGCACAATACACATAGTAAAAATAAGAGCAAGATAAAGTCACAGGCGATGCATAGAGCGGTGGGGCTCCTCCAGGAGAAGAAGACAAGGAGCTCCCGGAGCCGGAGCCGCCGGAGACGGTGTCAGAGCCCGAGCCGGAGCCACAGCCGGAGCCGAGCCGGAGCCCCGCGGCTAAATTGAAAGCAATCGGCGGCCAGCCCAGTTGCTCCGCTAACTCGCTTTTGCCTTTCTCCCCGGCGCGCGCGGCACAGAACGATCGCGGAAATCACAGAAAGTTGCGCTTAAACTTTTCTGCCGCGTGTAACGACGAACGAGCCGCTTATTTTTCCGCGTGCCACTCAAAGAGAAGCCAGCAAGGGTATAGTCGTTACACAGAGAGGCGGCCGGATTGACACGGATACACTGCCAACAGAGACGCAGAGGAAACCCCGGGGTGCTGCCTGTATCACCCCAGGGGAGGGCGCCTCCCCGCATCTCTGTTCCGGCAAAACGCGGCGAGCAGAACGGATGGAAATGGATTTAGAAGAGGGCACCACTTTTTCCATTGTGTATCGAAGAATTTTTCATTAACTTTAATATTATTTGACTCGTAACAATGTATTTTTTTCTTGACGGAGTTTTCTTCGAGTCAATGAGAGCCCCATTCTAGGGAACTACTTTCCAATGGAATATCGTCGGATTCGACCGCCGAACCACTTTCTATGTATTTATGTCACAGCGCACGAGCGCGGGGATCGCCCATCATGTGAAAGTAATCCATAATTCATTGCAGTTGGCTGCTTTTTGAGCTAAAGTTAATCAAATTAACTTTTCGGACGACATGTGTGAGCATCGCGCACATCGTGGAAAAGCGGTGTGCCGCCGTCAAGCGCTGCACGGGTCGCGGAGATGAAACGGGGGCAGGGGGGGGGGGGGAGTGGGGAGGGTAGTGGAGGAGATGGGTGCCGACTGTTCCTCTCAAAAGGGTCCTCATCAATAAGAAGAGCGGCGACACCACGGCTCGGGCCTCGGGCCGGCCACGGGTGGACACTGCAAGATGGATCGACACCTAAGTGAATGATAAACCAATTGCTTTCCTGGTGCCGGAGTGTGTAGCAGAGAGAGGGGGTGAGGGGGAAACGAATACAGGCGAAAGGTACGAGGGGAGGAGAGAGGGTCGAATGTGCAATAAAACAGATGAACGAGAGAGAGAGAGAGAGAGAGAGAGAGAGAGAGAGAGAGAGAGAGAGAGAGAGAGAGAGAGAGAGAGAGAGAGAGAGAGAGAGAGACTGGTAAGAGAGAATGCAGGGAAAGAGAGACACCGTTATCACGACGGGGAAAAAAACAACAACATATGTTACATGATAAAAATTAAGCACCACGAGAACAACAACGCCATGAATATTGCTGGAACGGAACGCATGCCATAAACGTGGCCCTTTTTATTGCATGTTTGAGTGTGTGTGCGCGCATGTGTGTATGTGAGTGTATGTGTGAGTCTATGTTTGTTAGAGAAAGCGTAAGAGCGGGCCAGAGACACGGAGAGACAGAGAGAGAAAGCCCAGTTTGCCGTCGTCTGGGCGCGTACAAATATCGTTCTTGACAGGATGGTTTTGGCGGCGTCGAATCCAGGGCAATGGTGTGAGCCCAAACGGGTCGCAGTGGGTGGCATGTGGCGTGGTGGTGAGGCAGGAAGTTGGGAAGGGGGGGGGGGAGCGGGTGACGCAGCCAAAGGCTGGCCAAAGAGTTCGGACCTGGGGGCTCAGGGCTCGGTGCCGCTCCACTCCGCACTGTAAAAAAAACATGTCGTAAATTAACAGGTAATATCTGTGAATTTTGTTAAACGAACTGACTGTGAATTTTGTTAAACGAACTGTCAGTGAATTTACTTTTTATTTGTGTTCATTTACAAAAAAAACTGTAACTTTACAAAAATATTCCGTAACTTTACAAAAGAATTCCGTAAGTTAACAAATTTGATCTGTTGTTTCCCGATTTTTCTTGTTAATTCACAACATGTTTCATCAAACTACAGGAAAAATCTGTTCACCGATTTAACAGCGAAACCTGTAATTTTTTTTTTTGGTCGTTATTTCACAACAAATTTTTACAGTGCGCGCGAGTTAAACCTTTAAGAGTGCGGGAAAGAACCGCGAACGGCGCCTACAGCATCTTAGCCTGTAATTAATCATACTTATCTAAAAGGAGGAAATATCTTTATCGCTCGTGGGGGAGCGATTTTGTGAATACAATATCATCACTCCTGAAGGTACAATTTTCTCGATAATCGCTCGTTTAGAGTCATTCTGCGTCATTTTCGGTTAAAAAATGACTCAATAAGAGTGATGTTCGGTTACCAATTGACTCAATCAGAGTTATTTTCGCAAATATCGCTCCATTTTAGCGAAGAAGATATGGGTCGCTCTATTCGAGCGAGGAAAATCGCTCCTTGTTTTACAGTGTTGCCTCTTCAGGTCACTAGAGCGATTGGCTACGTAGCCCTCCCTGCGAGCTAGCCTGTAGGTTTCTTGGGAAAAACGTCTGTGATTTAATTCCATTTGCCAGTAGTTATTCTTCTATACTTGGGATTATGGATACCAATATGCCAATGTATTCTCGATGGATTCAAATAAGTGCGAACGAACCTGGCCCTAGCCGTGACGTATGAGAAATAACGCTCTGCAGTGCGGGCGTTCACGCGGTTCTGTCGCACGCTAGGACCAAAGTGCGCGCTGTCAGAGCGGACCCGAGCGGACCAGAAAACGGCGCAGCAGGCTCAGCGGCTCAGCCGTGCAGAGGAAGCGCCGTAGATATGTCACTCTATACCAAATTGAAAAGTTAAGTATCAGAGCGCATTAGGTCACCTCACCACCTTAACCATCTATCAGTTTTACCTTATCCAAGAGCTTCTCGGTTTTAATTCCGGTAATTTTTTTAAACGCAAAAAGATAGGAAGAGTTTTTTTTCTTTCTTTCCCTTATTTCTTTTTTCCTTTCGAAGCCACACAATGCCCACTATTCCGAGCACTGCAATACTCTGAAGAACACGCCTCTCATCGCCCTCACAGCGAGTCCTCCTCCTCACCTTGAGCTCGTACTACTTGTCATACTGTGCCCTTTCCCCCACCACCACCGCTCCGCCGCGCCCGGCCGCGCCCCCGTCCAACTAATGCTGCAGACAGTCCGACACAGGCGCCCCCTTTTGTCTCTCGAGACAATACAAAACCTTCTCGTTCGTGAGCATCAGGGCAACAGGCCCCTCTCTCCCCGCCTGGCGGCTTGAGGCGGGGCGGGGCGGGGCGGGGCGGGGCGGGGCGGGGCGGGGCGGGGCGGGGCGGGGCGGGGCGGGGCGGGGCGGGGCGGGGCCGGGGCGGGGCGGGGTGGGGCAGGGCGCGGCGGGGTCCCGGCGAGCGTGCGGTGCGCGGTCATCCCCTGTCGGGGGGGATGCAGGAATCCGCTTCGCAGGCGCCCCGCCTGCTGCTGGCTCAACGCATACTGAATTAAGGGCCCCAATGCCCTTTCATTCAATGGAGTGTATGCGGTCGGAATTGTGCTGCTCGAGTAGTATGGACCGCCCGCTCGCCCGCCGGCCTGGGGTATGGACTCGATATGGACTGCTGCGGGTCGTCGCGGGGGCGCAGCAGGGCTCAGCAGGGCGCAGCAGGGCTCAGCAGGGCGCGCGGGCGTCGAGAGGTGTGGGGCACACCACGCTGCTGAGAGCCGCGTAACGACACGGCCGCACGCCAACCACTCACTACCCACACCCAGCTCCGCCCCGCCCCGCCCCGCCCCGCCCCGCCCCGCCCCGCCCCGCCCCGCCCCGCCCCGCCCCGCCCTGCCCCGCCCCGCCCCGCACTGCAAACACGCTGCCGCCGCCGCTGCTGCTGCTGCTCTGCTCCCCTTCCGGCCGCATAGCGGGTCCGGTCCGGTCCGGTCCGCGCAATTACAGGAGGGGCTGCTCTGCTTACAGCAGCAATCAGACGACAGGGAATAAGGGACAGCTGTGCGAGCGCGCGGCGGCGCGGGGCGGGGCGCGCAGACCCGCACTGGGAAAAAACTAAGCTATAACAACACTAGAGCCCCATCAAAAGACCCTGCCTCCAACCCCCTACCACACTTAAACAAACAAACAAACAAACAAACAAACAAACAAACAAACAAACAAACAAACAAACAAACAAACAAAAGGAAAAGAAAATAAATAAGACGACAATGGTCAAACTATAACACTACACCATGCAATTACACTGTTATACGGCGGTGCTTTTAACGCGTTACTTCCAGCAAACCACTGGTGCTGGGCTGCGACACGTACTACTTGGCGCGCTAATGAGCCACCGCACTGCACTTATGTCGGCCTCGATAATTCAGTGGCGTGTGGTGGTGTTGTCCGCTGGGGCGGGGCAAGGAGGGGTGCGGTGGGGTGGGGTGGGGCGGGGGCGGCAGAGCGATGCGCCCATTACGGGCGGGCGCACCCGTAACGAGACGCTGTAACGACGAGTGGGGCCGGGCGGGGCGGGGCGGGGCGGGGCGTGGTGGGGCGGGGCGACAGGCAGCGACAAGTCGACCGCACTACAACAGAACCCACCCTCTCTCCGCCACTCACCCCTTTACCAAAGCGCGGGCGGCACCTCGTCCTCCTCCCCCCCCTCCCCCCTCCCCCGCCCCTCCACCAATCACGGGCTCTTTACCCAAACTGCTACATTAAGCTTGTGCGTCAATTGAATCAACAAGTCCGTTTGGCGCGGCAAGATGTACTTGCTACGAACGTAGGCGCACAGGCGGCAAACAAACGCCCTCCCTTCCTCCCACGCTCACGCACACACACATGCACACACACAACAACGGGCACCGAAGTCAGACAACAACGCAACAGCAAACAAGGCACGTTCCGGGGACAAGAAATCTCATCATCAGAAAGGTCCAGAACGACTCTCACACAGCCAGCAGCCTTCCTCCTCCCCCCCCCCCCAAATCTTCCCTCTCTCGCTTTCACATCTCTTATTCTCTCTCTCTCTCTCTCTCTCTCTCTCTCTCTCTCTCTCTCTCTCTCTCTTCATTTCGCGATCCTTCCTGCCCTTCTCCCACGCACCCGCGACGCGCGCTTACGAGCGTCGGAGAATTGCAAACTTACGATAAGTTACCTCGTTTGGAACTTGATGTCAGTAATAGGCGTCCCTTAACAGATTTGTAGTTTGGTCTCCTACGCCCGCCTCGACTCCAAGCTCCCCATCTCATTTGCCGATGTATTTGCAGTTCGCATAGCAAGGCTCTGCTCAGCACATGCCGGGCCGGGGTTCACTTCGCATTCACTGTTGAAAATTTGACGGCATTTCCCAACGACTCATTCTATGCACTCTTTGAGATTTACCTAGCGACTTATTTCCTAGTTTTAATGCTGCAAGGCACTCATTGGAGTTGGGCGACGCTTTCTTTGTTTCAAAAGTAAACTTGCCAATTTTACCCATGTTTAAGAATTTCTGAAAGATATTCTCACTACCTATAAACTTGTTTGGCTCAGTAACGGAATCGTGGGAAAATCCTTAACGACTCTCGGGTAATACATTTTAACGACAAATACTTCGTTAAATCCCAGTTGATTTTTCCTTCTTTTTTTTAGGCAACGAAGTTGCCTTTTAAAATCAGTCGAAACGTTAGTCAGTTGTTTTACATTACCCCTATGGGACAAAAGAATCTGGCCCAAGGGATTTTGATAAAATTTACAGCAGTTATAGAATTGTATATTCTTATTTCAATTTCGAAGTTTTATCAAAATCGCTCTTACAGAAATTTTGGAAATTTGATTTGAAGTTCTGGTTGCTCGACTCGTCAGCGGAGCGAAAGAGAAACCTCCAAAGTCTGCGTTCAAACAAAGCTCTGCTTCAGTTAACTGCGCCAGAAAGAGATGACACCACTGAAATTCGCACGTGACCACCGTACCGCCCTTTCGAAACCTACTTCATTTTTACCGAAAAAATAACAGATCGCCAACCTCAGAGTCAGTCCTCAATTCATGTTTTCAGTCACAGATAAAAATTAGTCTGCCTCTGTGTTTCCTGTCAATGCGTAGAGGCTCCCATAATTGTTTGGTAAAGGCCTGCAACATCATTTTACGTCGTTAATAAATATAAAACTAGCAAAATATATTTTGGGTTGGTTTGAGTGGACACCAAGGCGGCATTGTTTATAGCTGGCCCGCTCGGCGCCATGTTTGTGCTGGAAATGTGAGGCGGATAAAATTCACGATTTGGGCTCTCACAGAGAGTTTTGACCTAATATTTTTAATTTCTATTTCATTTAATGGTAAGTGTGTGGCAAATGTGAAACTAGAACCCTTTAATTCTTGGCTGGTGGTTCGATTCAGTGGTTGTCAAGGCGCGTTGTTGACAGCTGGCCCGCTGGGCGACATTATGTGCGCCCGATGTCTGGCGAATAAAATTCATGATTTGGCTATCACCAATAGTTCTGGCTTTATATTATTAAATTCTTTTTGACTTTGAGGTAAGTGTTCAAACCAAGGGGGACGTTTGTCGCGTTAGCGTTAGAATTTTATATTTTTATTTCTTGACGATGGCCCGCTCCTGGCCGCAGCCGATCTTGCCCAAGCGATAAACGTTTACAAGGCGAATTGAATGCGTTAATAGTTGTTGTATACCTGCAGATAACGTTTTGGTAAGTTTGACTTCAATCTGGTGAGCAGAATTCTTGAAATGGTTTACATTTACGAGTATCTTTTGCGTAAATAACTTTTGTTCCTTCGTATTGAACCTCCGTCCTCCGTGAAACTTAACAAAACGATTTCTGCAGGTCTACAACTGCTATTTTCTCATTCATTTCGGCTGTGTAACATTTCATTCAGCGAAACTGAATAGTTAAATTCGCTTGGTGCGTTAAGGGCGCCTTGACGCGAGTTAAGTCTCGAGGTGGACGCGTGAGCCGCAGATCCATCGGCCTTGTTTTGTTGAGTGCAGGTCCCAGCCAGCCTAGAACCACGACAGGGATAGGACTGGGCACTCCCACCTCAAACGCGCTCCGTTTTGTCGAAGGGGGCGGCGCCTCTCCCTCAGCCTTCTTCTGTTGAGTGGAGGTCCCAGCCTAGAACCATAGAAGGGAGGACTGCGCACTCCCACCTCGAACGCGCTCGGTTCTGTTTATAAGGCGGCGGCGCCTCCTCCAGCTGACTGCGAATAGTGCCAGTTCCGAAGGCGAGCCAAGCCGAATCGGCATTGTCGCAGGTACTCGCCCGCTCGGCCCCTCGCTGCCCCTCTGCGCGGCGCGCAGGGGAGGAGGACCGGAGGACCGTGACTGGGGAAGGGGCTGTTGATTCAACTCATGTACAGTAGTTCTAAAATATCTTTTGGAAGAACAAACAAAAATGTGAAAGCAGTGTTCTAATATTCGTTGCACTACGCGCCCTTACTTCAAAAATCAAGCTGATCGGACAATTTTTACTGAGAGACTAACTTCTAAATCGTTTGAGCTAGAGAGCTCAACTTTTGCATTTGATCCGCTATACTAGTGACGCTGATCAAACCGTGAGATAAAATAAATTCAATAATATAATCCAAATGGCTGGAAATTTTGAAGTCAATGCTTCCACGCATAAACCATTCGCCTAAGTATTTTATGAAACTAAAACATTAACGTACTTCGTGCCTATTAGGATTTCGTAAAATCGTATTTTTTCTTTTTAATCAACAGTGTTGGAGTTGGAGCTGCATTCCGTCACTTTGTTGGTCCATCTAGTTTATTGAAGCCACTCCCCTCGAGTCAACATGGCGGCAGCACAGCTGCATATCACGTTGTTAAAAAATCGCAGCGTAGAAAACTATATCGCTGCAATTTTCACACAGTGCAACTTTCAGTGAAAATCACCGTGAGCTTTCATTAGTGCGACGGCGCGACCCGGAGCAGCGTTATGGTCTGCTCCCCAGCCGGAAACGCCACGGGAAAGTAACGCTTAATCCGATAACGACTCCGTAATAAATGCGGCAAGTTTTTGGACTTTTAAGTCGGACGGACTGCAAATAAGCCGCGTGGGAGAGAGGCATCGCGGCAGCCGGGAGCAGGATGGACGGATGTACGAAAGTAAGGCACAAGAAAAGAGCGGGAAAGTTCTGAGTTGACGGATACGACAGAAAGTATGGGGAGGAGGAGGAGGAGGAGGAATAGGCAGTGAGAGAGAGAGAGAAGGTAGAGGAATGAGAAAGGGTTGGGGGTTCGGCCGCCTGGGTGGGCACATGGTAGTAGGGCAGGGGAGCAGGCCTTGGAGCAGGCGACCTGCCTGTAGCTAAACGACCTCGCGAATACGTCTTCTAGTTGGAGGGAGTGGAGGGCGGTGGGAGAGGGAGGCTAGAGAGAGAGAGAGAGAGAGAGAGAGAGAGAGAGAGAGAGAGAGAGAGAGAGAGAGAGAGAGAGAGAGAGAGAGAGAGGGGGAGGGGGAGTGTTCGGAAGAAGAGCAGAGCGAATGTCAAGGGAGCTCGGGCTGCAGTGACACGTGAAGCGTGCGAGGCCGTAGAACAAAAGTAACACTGTACCGTGCGGGGGCGGACCGAGGCTGGCGCCAGTCCGCGCGGCTCTGCCGGCTCTGCTGCCCTGCTCTGCACCGCTGAGGCGGGCTGCGGTGGGGTCGGGTCGGGTGGGGTATGGGCTCGGGGTCAGGTGGGGTACGGAGTCGGGGTCGGGTGGGGCGGGGGGGCCGGCCCTCTCACCGGCCCCAGTCCAGGCCAGCACCCACAGCCATACGACGTGTGACGCGCGCGGCGAGGGCGCGGGGCGCGGATCCCCCAAAAAGTTTCGTCTCCCCAGGACTGGTACACGCTTGCCAGATTCCTGTATATACTTCCATTCGTGCAGAGGAAGAGCGATCGGCCTCAGCGTCAAAGTTTGGCTTCACGTATTGAACTCTAAGGAGGCGTGGCGGCGGGGTGAGGGGGTTGGGCGGGACGGGACTGGGTGCGGCCGCGTGGGGTCGCGCACCCCGGATAAGGGACACGAGCGGAAGAGAATTTGTTCATGCGGGAATAATTTTAGTACGAAGGGATGGACTGTGTGGACCCGCAGTCAGTGACCTATGCAAATCCGCACTGTGTACTCTAAACTTTCTATTCGTAGAATACAAAGAATTCTGTGCAACCCTACTATACAATGAATTTTCTTGCATTACAAAAAGTTTTCCTTTGTACTACAAAGAATTTTCTTTGTACTACAAGGAATTCTCTTTGTATTACAAAGCGAGGGGTGGTCCAACCTGGGAATCATGAGTACAGATCCCCGGGAATCATGTCGGGAATCGTCGGGAATCATCGGGAATCGCTGGAATCACGGGAATCACGGGGAATCGCGAGGAATCGCGAGGAATCGCTGGGAATCACTGGAAATCATGGGAAATCACGGGGACCACGGGGAATCAACGGGAATCAATGGGGAATCATCGGGAATTATCGGGAATCGCGGGAATCACTGGGAATCATTGGGAATCGAAAAATGGTTAGGAATCGTGCGGATTCATGAAAAAACATAGGAATCGCCCGGAATCTGTCCAAAACCATAAGAACAAGCTGAAATCCGGCAGCGAAGCGTAGGATGGCTTGCCTATGCGGCAGGCGCCTCGCTAATTGAGCAGCAAGAAAATTCGAATAGGGCCTATCAAAAGTTGTTCGGTTTAATTGGAATCTTTCCGATTCATTGGAAACTAATGCGAATCGTAGGTAATCACTGCCGGTGACGAGGAATCAGCGGGAATCGCGAGGAATCAACGTAGTTGACGGGGAATCGTCTCGAATCATCGGGAATCGCCGGGAATCTTTGGGAATCACCGGGAATCATAGGGAATCGCAGAAATCATCGGGAATCGTGGAAATCACCGGGAATCACCGGGAATCTTCGGGAATCACTGGAAATCACTGGGAATCTTCGGGAATCATCGGGAATTGCAGAAATCATGGGGAATCGTGGGAATAGTCGGGAATCGTGGAAATCAGTATTCCCAGGAATCATGTGTACACGTGAAAGTTAAGTGGATAACCCCTCGTTACAAAGATTTTTCTTTGTATTACAAAGAAAATTTGGCTTTGTATTACGGTTGCACAGGACTATTTGTAATGCAAGGAATTTTCTTTGTAAGAAGTTAAGAGTGTGAAAAATAGTCGTAGATTTACGGAAAAATTTTCCATGATGTCAGTCGTAAAATTACAACCTAAAATTGTAATTTTACAAGCACTTCCTATCGACTTGGAATTGATCGCCGATCACTGTAAATCAAAGAGTGAGCATTCTCGCTCTCAGGAGAGCGAGATTGGTGACCCAAATTTTATCGCTCCTGGGAGAGTGATATTATTAATATCACTCCTTTTGAGTCGTTTTGATGACTCAAAACGAGCGATATCAAGTGATCTCGCTCGATTTGAGTGAGTCTTATCACTACAAATGAGCGATATAGAATTTCCTTACTCCTTTAGGGCGACGTTATATGCCTCGCTTGCAGTCAGAAATATGACTCTCATATTTACAGTGATCTAGAAGGGAAAGTCGAAAATTTACAAAATATCTCGTCAATCAAATATTACAACAAATATTGTAAATTTACGGGGATACTTTTTTCAGTGCGGGGACTCTGTAAAGAAGGTATTGTTAGGACTTTACCGCGAGGGCAAATCCTTTGGATTGTGGTAAAGTGTAAACACTTTACCCTTAGAAGAGTGGTCGCCGGCTGCATGTAGTTTCTAGTTGAAATACTTGTTGCGTGGATACATTTCCGCGACCCTACTAAATCTTTCCTCCTCTAATGTAGATTCGCTGCATTCTCTACGAAGAAACAGCAAATCGGAAAAGTAGAGCCTTCCAAGATCTATGAAGGAGAGTGGTGAGGGGGTCCAGAGGGGGAAACAACTCTGCAATTTTTGTACACCTCGTAATTCAGAAAAATTCTGGAAAATTCAGACAAAATCAGTAAAACTCATAAAAGATTCACCAACACTGTTATTCAATTACTGTGACGTCACATTCTTTTTCATGTGAGAACTGTCACATTTCTTTTCATATTAATGTCACATTCTTTTGAATGTGACAATAAAATTTAACCCGCATATTCTGGCTGATTCACGTTGAAAAGAATGTGACATTACATTTTAAACAATGTGACACTTTTCACATGAAAAAGAACGTGACGTCACAGTAATTGAACAACAGTGAAGTTTTAGTAAAAAAAATCCAAGCAATAATCCAATAAAAATCCACAACAAGTCGCAAAAATTCACAAAAACTTACAAAAATTTCGTTCACCAAAATTCAGAGTCGCCTCCCCGTCGGGGGGTCCCTGGGCGCCGGAGGTCCGAGGAGGTGAGGGTGGGGGACCAGAGGGGACCAGGTGCATCCTGACGCAGCAGTTTGCTGCAGCAGAGTCGTCTGCATGTGTGAGGCGCTCACTGCTGCACTCAGGAAGTTTAGCGGAAAAGGTCGTAGGGGCGGGCTCGCTGGCAGGGGTAAGGGGGGGGGGAAGAGGTAGGGATTAGATTGATCCCAGAGTTCCCCTGATTGCAGACTCGCGCAGCGCAGTGCGGGGGCCTCAGTGTGTCCCCAGAGTGCATAAGAGCGAAGCGGCAGAGGCGGCAGCAGCGCGGTGGCAGCGGTCTTCGCGCGATCAGCAGAGCGTATACACGATTTAAAAACACGCCATGAGTTTCAAATAACGCAGGCAACGCAATACAACATAAAATAGAAGAAACAGTAAAAAAATTGGAAGGAAAAAAACACACTTAAAAACACTATCACCACACCACCCCTTTCCCCGCAAAAAAAAAGGAGGCAATACAGCTCTTTGGAAATTTCATGTTGTGAGGTCAGATCCTTTCGGAGCGGCTGGGCCGGCGGCGCTGCGGGGCCAGGCGCTCCAAACGCGCGTGAATATCATCGTGGACCCTTTATTGAAGATCGGCGCAATGATGCTATGAATACTGCGATGGCCGGGCCGGGCCGTGTCAATAAAGTTAGAAAAGGGCCGTCGGGGGGTGGGGGGTAGACGGTGGGACGAGCAGAGGACGGGGAGCGGGATGGGGCGCGGGGCGGGGCGGGGCGGGTGGGGCGTGGCGGGGTGGGGCGACACCGCACCATTTATACATGTCTGGACCCGAAACGGGCTCAGCAGCCTCCGGCTGTTATATGCAATAACGCAAAGATGGGTTCCGCAGCGGAAACTTCTTCCTGTTTTTTTACCCTCTTCAGTGCGAAAATTCTTCCGGGCATTATAATTCGGAAAATTGTGCGCCTATGTACAGTGCAGTGTGCGGTGCGGGGCTGCTTCGCTGCGCGGCGCCCTGGTATCGCCTTGTATCCTCTCCCCGTCCCGGCTGCTGCTCGCCGCGCTACTCCCGGACTTGCTGCAGCCTTTCTCCGCGTCCCTTCACTCGCATCATTCCATACCATTTGCGATATTATGTCCGGGATGAGGCGGACGCACAAAGGCGGGAGGCTGAGCCGGCCCGGCCCGGCCTGAGTACGGTGGCGTGACTGCCGGGACACACAAACTCCCTCTTCCACTCCATCTCTCTCTCTCTCTCTCTCTCTCTCTCTCTCTCTCTCTCTCTCTCTCTCTCTCTCTCTCTCTCTCTCTCTCTCTCTCTCTCTCTTTCTCCTCACTCCCTCCACCTCACCACAACAAACACGACACACCAGCTCGGCGTTCAATGCTATAATGAGAACCTCGCCAGGAGCCCCACAAGTGCCCGCCGCCCTGCCCCACCCCGCCCGTCGAGAGGCCTGGGGCCTGGGCGCCCAATGGATATGCCCGCAGCCATACCCCACCCCGCCCCACCATACACTGCCAAGGGGGCAACTCGCTTCGACCCTGCCGGACGAGCCCAACACCAACAATATAATAATGATAGTTTCGAATAAAAACAAACAGAAACTTTTTGACGTTACTCGTCCACCTGCAGCTGCGCGTGTACGCACTGCCAGAAAAATCGTGCCAAAGTACACTAAAGGTACGATTATTTACCATAGTCAAGTTCTTACCTGTTTTGATTGCATTGTAACTCAATTACTGTGACGTCACATTCTTTATAATGTTAAAGCTGTCACATTGGCCAGAATGCGATGCCACATTCGCGTTTTAACGTAAGTCGGCCGGACTTTGAAGCCTGAAATTTACAGTCAGATTGAAAAGAATGGGACTATGATAACAAAAAAAAATGTGACAGTCTTCACATGAAATGGAATGTGACGACGTCACAGTAAATAAATAACAGTGTGTACTGCTTGGCTAGTACGGTCTTCTGAGGTACGAAATACTTTCGTACCTCAAACGACCGTAATAGCCAAGTACACCAAGAAGAGCAGACAAGGACTTTGACCAGTAAATGATCGTACCTTTAGCGTCCTTCTTCCCGACAGTGTACCCCGCAAGCTCGGGTAGATGGAGGAGGGGCGCACATCATCTACACCAGCGGCCGCACGCCGCGCGCACGCCAAAGCCCAACGAGCAACAACCCCGCCTTCCAAACGTAATTAAGGAAAGCGATAATTTTTTAGCGCTGGCCGTAAAAATTAGATGTCGTACTCGCGCGTGCGAGAAAAAAGGGGAGAAGAGCGAGGTAGAAAGAAAAGGGGCGAAAAGAGACGAGGCTGCTGCTGCGCATAACGATACAGGCTCTGCCGGGAGGGACCCAGGACAACGGCATGCCCTTGAGCCTGCCGCAGGGTGATCCCAAACAGCGTTTAGTAGTGTCCTCTCTCTTGCTCCTCATGGCCTCGCCCCACGAGTGCGACAAGGATAGAGAGACGGAACCACCGTGTGAAATGAAATAACCCATCTGGCCACGCCTCCTAGACCTGACCTCTCACCGAGGGAAGCAACTCTGCATTTAGGTGCACACATTTTGTGAATTTTTGTGAATTTTTACAGAATTTTTGAGAAATTTCACTTAAATTTACAAGAATTACGAGGTGTTCAAAATTTTCAGAGTTTTTGCCCCCTCGCCACTCGCACGCCTGAACTGACTGAGACAATTACGTCATATTCATTCGAATAAAAGCTTCCCTGACGGATAAGAGTGAAAGCATCCGCGCGGAGCGCCCGCCATCCGGAGGATAGGCAACCCAATGCATACTCGCAACGCGGGATTGCAGACCTCCGATCTGGCAGGGGCTTGGGGAGTCGGCGCGGCTTGCGGAGTGGCAGTAATAACGCACTTTGTTGAAACGTCGATTGACCAACAGGAAAAAAAAGTGAAGAGAAACAGTTTCTTAAACGGCATGCCAGAAACGGCTCCCAATCGCAATTCGTTTCCTGACGTTTTCTCGTTAAGTCGTTAATTCGAGAGGTCTTCATTGGCGACCTGTGGCTGACTGCGGCGCAGAAAAAGAGACAGGAAAGAGAGAGAGCAGACAGCGGAATGAAAGAAAGCTTGCTTTTTTTTACTTCGAAAAAAAAAAATATAAATAAAATAGAACCAAAGCTATGAAAAGGGCAGATCTTCACTTCCTGTGGTGCGAAAAGTTACGGCCAAGTTCTAAAAAGCAATTTACGACTTCCTTTCATTCGCTTCATGTCATTACCCTCCGTTTGTTTCTCTCCGTCTACTTCCTCCTACTTTCTCTCACTTTCTTTATGACACACACCCCCTCTCCCTCGAAAACCCAGGAAGGAGTATCAGAATTTTCTTTGGGGAGGGGGGTGGGTGAGATGCAGAGCAGCGTGGGGGGCGACATACCAGACTGACCTTCTTTTGGTTTGCTAACTGTTAACAGCAACGCAAGGTCGCCGCGCGGACGGATGGACAATAAGCGTTTTTTTTCCCCTCTTTTTTTTTTCGGCGTACCATCACCAAGTGTGGGGGTGCTCGGCCAGGCGTCGTGGTCAGTAACGAACCTCACATGGCGACTCGCTCACCTGCAGACACACAGAGGCACATCTATTATTCAACAGTCAGACACAAAGAAAAGCGCAATGAGCTACGACTCGGAGCAGAGACACGGCCGGGACGGGCAGGCCGGTGTCCTCCCTGGGTCCTCCATCGAGGAACACCTCTCCCAAACACCCTATGTTGGATGCCTCCTTGTCTTTTCCTCTTTATCTCTCTTTCTCTATAAACAATTGGTATTGCAAAAAAATTGAATCCCAATATATATGTTACATTACAGCGTTTTTTATTATTTTTTATTATTATTATTATTTTTTTTTAAATACAGTGTGTCAAGTTTAAGTGGACATTGTCTCGGCGGCGGCAGGGGAAGCGGAAAGCGCGCTGCAAGTTAGTTCGGGGTGGGGTGGGGCGTCAGCCGCGTCCCTCAAAATGCCCGCCGATGTGGAAATGGACAGAGGCTCGTCTTGTTAGCCCGGCCTGGCCCGGCGCGCTGCGGGGCGGGCTGCGGGGTGCGGCCGTGCCCTGCTGCCCCTCCACCCGACCCCGACCCCGACCCGAGTCCGCACAATCAGAGTCCTCACCTCTGCGCCGCGCCCCCGGCCCCGGCCCCGGCCCGGCGTGACAACCAGCTCCCTTTGACTTGAAATCAAAGAGGCCGCGGGGCTGACGTCGCCGAGACGAAAGGAAGGTCAGGAAAGGCTGCTTTCGTGGTACTAGAGGGCTGATGGGGCTGATATAGAGGCTTGTAAGGATCGGACGCACTGTTTAAACCTTGCGAACAATCGTTGCAAAGAAATTGGATGCTTCGCATTGCGAAGAAAATGTTCGTATTACAAACAAAATAGTTCGCAAGCTTACAAACTTTTCACGCCTTACAAACTAAATAGTTTGTAAGTTGCGAACTATTTTGTTTGTAATGCGAAGCAGCCAAATACTTCGCAGCTTACAAACTATTTTGTTTGTAATACGAACTTTTTCTTCGCAAGGTTTTAACAGTGCGGGGCGGAGAGGGGAAGGGAGGGGCACCGCGCCCTGAGTCTGACGGGCGCCCATGGTGCATATACGGGCTGGTCGGCGGCCGGGGAGCCAAGGGTGGTGGAGCTACGTCGGAATTTAAAATTCCCTCTCCGCGTCCAGTTGAGAGCGAAATCGCTTTCGGCTTTTCACAGGCATATGCCAGGCCAGCAGCGTGGCGGCGGCAACAGGGGGGCGGGGCGCGGGGCGGGGCGGGGCGTCCCACGGGAACCTGCCCGTCAGGGACCTCAGAGCCGGTCGTGGCGGGGTCGAGGCTGCACTAGAAAGGCCGCCTGCTGCCGCTGCTGCTCGGAGGCGCCCCGGGAGGACCGTGTTGTTCGGCATCAATATTGACCAGGTTGGACCTAAGGAGCAGGTCGGGAGAGGAGAGACCGTGGCGTGGCCTGACAGGGGCGGGGGCGACTCCTGGAGACCCTCCTTGGGGCTCAGCAGCACCAGGGCCACGCCGGGGACGGGGGACGGGGACGGCTCCTGGGGGCCCTCCTTGGAGCTCGGGCCGGGACCTGCGGGCTCAGGGGCACGCAACCTGTATCCTAGGCGGGCTGAGGGGCGAGGGTGGGGCCGGCGGGAGGCGTGGCGATGGAGACCGGCCGCGAGGGCGGCAGCGGGCGGCAGTGAGAAGAGAATGGGAGCGAGAGAGCGGGGGAGTGAGAGAGATCGCCACTAATGGCCTGGGCTGGCCTGGGCTGGCGTGGGCTGGCCTGGGCAGGCCCGGCCACTCCGCGTTAGTTCCCTTCGTGTCGAACCGGCCAGCAGCACCAGCACTTTCGAGCGGGAGGGGAGAGAACCACTCCTTCACCTTGAGGCGTTCACCCTCATTGCTAATCTCGTTGCCTCGGCCTTTTCCTTGCGGTCCCAAACAATCCCGTCGGTCTCTCTCTCTCTCTCTCTCTCTCTCTCTCTCTCTCTCTCTCTCTCTCTCTCTCTCTCTCTCTCTCTCTCTCTCTCTCTCTCTCCAAGTCTGTCTCACTCCTCGTATAGTTCTACCTTGCCCTCTCCACCACAGTCCAATAATTTCTTATTTCCCTTGCTGAAAAGACAATAAACAGTATGCACACTGTGAAGAAAAGTTGTGAGGGTTACGAAAAAAATCCATGACAAATGTCGTTAAGTTACGACTTGAAGTTGTAAAGCTACGAGTATTTTTTGACATCGTGTGTCGACTTAGTTTTCTTCAACGGGCAAGAATTGGCTCTCGTAGATTTACGACTGCTGGTATAAAGTTACAACTTCGTGTCGTAATCGGGATTTATGAAAAAAGTCGTAACTTCACGAGTATTTTTTTTCACAGTGCACTGAGGGACGTCAAGGCCGGTTCGATAGAAAACAAACATAAAACAGGATTCGACTACCTTCCTACATTAGAGGAGAAAGCCTGTCTATCAAATTCACCGCAAAACTGTGGCACGTGGAAAAGAAGAAGAGAAGGGCGTGTGCCAAACTCCATTCGGCATCGCCTCCTGCTACCTCATACCACCGATGAAGTTCATTTAATTCTCTTTTATAACAAGGAGGGCATGGGTAAAATGATTGGGCTGTTGCGAGCTGAAGTCTTGGCTACCTGGTAGACAGACAACAAAATGGGGAACCGTGCGTATAGTTTGTAGTGGGATCTCAGCAGCTTCGGCTGTTTAAGTGAAGTATCGTCTTATACTCTGCCGAAACGCCATAGATCCGCTAATCGTTGTTAAGGTGGGTTCGATACAGTAAAAGATGGTTGTCTCGCAGAACCAATTTTTTGCTCTTACAGCGATTACTGTGATGTCTGTTCACCAGATAGCCAACGCGTTAACCCTAATATATATATTTATTTTTTTATTTTTTTGCCGCGTGGCGGCTGACGGGCGGGCGCGGAGCCACTAAGGGTGCGTGAGCCGGCGTGCCGAGACGTGCCGGGAGCTTCCGCGGGCGGCCCCACTACATGTCGGATCAGGACGCGTCAGAAGCGTCGTGACGCCTCGTCTCGCACGCAGCTCCCCCCCCCCCACCCCCTCGCCTCCCACGCAGCCCACCTCCCCCTTTTCCCACCTTCCTTCTCACCCTCCACGGTGGCGTCAATTAGGCGGCGCGAGACGCGAGGCACAGCACGGCAGGACGCGGTGGGGCGGGGTGGGCGCGGGGTGGGGTGGGCTAAGACGGGGTGGGGCGGGGTGTGGTGGGGCGGGGCGGGGTGGGGTGGGGCGGGGTGGGGCGGGGCGGGGCGGGGCGGGGCGGGGCGGGGCGGGGCGGGGCGGGGCGGGGCGGGGCGGGACGCGGCGGGGTTGAGCGAGTTGCGCGCTTCGTCGAGGAGTTCCGCCGCTCGGACGGCCGCGCGCGCTCATCTCAAAGCAGTCCTGAGAGTTCCAGAGGCATCGCCTGAGAAAACACTACTAGTCCTCAGCTGCCCTACGGGGCTCCGGTAGGGAGCGGTGCGGTGGAGGGGGGGGGGTCTCACTCTCCTGCAACGCTTTTAATTAGAGAGAAAAGATTAGGTAACCCTCCCCACGCAAATTAAACGACAGGAAGAGCGGGTGCAAGTTTTAAATTTACTGCGGTGTGGTATGCTGCTTATAGCGCGATACTTATACGTGCAAGGTTATGTCGTGAAATGAACCACTATACCCTGATGGGATGAGAGTTAGCGCCATTACCGTACCTCCACATTTCTGACGACAGAGTTCAAGAGTTTAGGTTCAGGTCACCGTAGCCGGCAACGTCTAATTTTCCTTATTCCGTCGCAGAGGACCCCACCCCCACCCCGCAGCGCTGCACTGCGCCGGCCGGGCCTGGGAGCCGCGCATTACACCACTGCAGTGTTGCGATGCGCTATTACAAATGCACAACAATTTCTCTGAGATTACGCGGGGCGTCCAACAATGCATCACGCGCCTCGGAGGAGAGCTGGTGGGGCGAGGAGCTGGCGTTGGCGTTGGCGTGGCGTGGCGTGGCGTAGGGCGGCGAGGGGATAAATTAAAGCCATTACCTCACGACCCATTACTCCGCACTCGGGCGACGCGACGACGACGTTAGAGGTGCGGACCGGGAGCCCGCCCTGGCCTCAAAGGGCCGGCCCTTAGTGGGCCGCGACCTCGAAGTATTTCGCTCTTGACAGATCAAAGACCCTTCAAATATAAGTATTTTATTCAAAGCACAAAAGTGTAAACCTCTAACATCACTACTGTACCTTGGCAGTAAATATAATTATGGAGCAGCAGCTGCGAAATGTTAATGCTCTCTGTGGATGATTTAGCACTCAAGGTAGGCGCACAGAACTCATTTCTCTCCCCGTCAGTTGCGCCCCAACTGTGGTGGTTTTCTTCGACGACCAAAAACGTCAAGTCCGTACTTTTCTTTATCAGAGCGGAACCTAGAGAGGCGGGCTGGCTCGCCTCCCATGAGCACTAGGTCGGCATGAACCAGTGACCTTGAAGTGCGGCTCATCAAGACGTAAGGCGTAAGTACGTTCCAAAGGGTCCTAAATGCACGCTTGGGGAGGAACGCTCTGCATTACCCGCCGCGTCCTCAGCGGGCCCAGCCCAGAGAGTCTAAGTTTGGGCACGGTAGATAAACTTTAACATCATGAGGAACGGCGACAATGAGAGGACTCGTGGGAGCGGGCCGGGCCGAGCGCGGGCTGTTCGTTCGTTCGTTCGTTCGTTTGTTCGTTTGTCCGTGCGTTTGTCCGTGCCTTCGTATGCTTCCATTTCGCACATTAATTCCTTCCCCCCGGTTCCGCCTGGCACTAACACGGCGACCACACTGTATTAAAAAAGAGAGAAAGGGGAGGAAAAAAACGTATCCATAAAAATTTGTTATATACTGATAACACAACAAAATTTTGGAGCTGAAGAACTACAAGGTCGAAGTGAACACTCAAAATTAACCGATAAAAAACTAATGGATTATCCCAGTGGCTATGTTCTTTTTCTTTCTCTCTTTTTTTTCCAGGATCCTAACCTCTATAGGCATATACAGCTAATTGCTTCCTGGGTACACACACTCCACTCACACGCACTCTGTGAGTATAATATTGGTCAGGGCGCGACTTGCATTAATAATTCAAACGGGTTAACTCGTGCCGTGGCCGGCCCGGCCCGGCCGGGAATCACCTGCAAATAATTACCCCGATTCACACCTGTCCGGGAGCCAAATTACCTCTTGCTCTTTTGTACGCGGGGCGACCGGGTGCGGCGGCCCTGTGTGTGAGCGCTGAGGGTAGGGGAGGGGGTGGCTGCTGGGTGGATGGGGGGAGGCATTAGGCCGAGCCTAGCGGGGCCTAGGCAGGCACCACTGCGCACTTTTCCAGCAATCACCCCCGTGCCCCCCGGCCCCGGCCCCGGGCCTGAGCCTCCACCCACCCCGTCCTGGCGCCGGCCCAGCTAAGCGGGGCAGGGCCTAAGGCCGCCCTCCCCCCCCTCCCCTTCCCCCGGGCCCCAAGCCCCGCCCTGCCAGCAAACCCTGCGTCCGAAACACCCCCATCCCCCGCCAGATCAGCCCATTAGGTTCTAACAAAAAGGCCGTGGAGGAGCGGGGAGGGGAGGAGCTGGGTGCGCTCTCGGACGCGCCCCGCAGCGGCGAATGTGCGAAATGAGTCTCTAATGGTTACTCTGGAGGAAAATGTGATGTTGACAGAGCGGGGGTGTGAGCCTGCGCGAATAAATAGCGGAGTGCGGGTCGCGTCTGAACGCTATCTGCACCGCGCGGGGCGGGGCGCGCCGGGTTGGGCGGATGACACCACAACAGGAGAACAAGACTCGCCGCCCCGCATTACCCAACGCAAATGAACGATCGACCGCAATCATGCTGTGAGAGTTGAGACCCCTGGAGAGATCGGCCGTCATTACCGAGGCATCACCCGAAAATTATTCCACTCATTTCGATAGGAGAGCCATACGCGGCAAGCCGAGCCGGGAGTTTCCATTCGAGCATCCGGAAGCAGATGAACCCCCCCCCCCCCCCCTACCCCCTGAAGCGTCCCAGCAAGGGTTTCTCTTCACCGTGTAGCAGGTTACACTTTGCTTATTGTACAGTACATGCGGGGCTGAGCGAGAAATATCGAGCGCAATAACCAGACGGCCTGCAGCAGAACAGAGTGGCGCGAGTATAGGGAGGTTTAGCTGTACCGGGCAAAGCAAACTCCCGGGGCGTGTGTGTGTCTGCCAGCGGCGTGTTCCAGACCCCGCGCGCCGCGCCCCGCCCCCTCGATCGGTGTGCAGGCGTTTGGTGGCGACAGACAGCACGACACTGGCACATCACGTACACAGGAACGATCGCCCCGCCCCGCCCCGCCCCGCCCCGCCCCGCCCCGCCCTACCTTACCACGTCCAGCGCGCCCCATCCTCACCCCTTTCCACCCTGTCACCTCTCCCTCCCCATTCCGCAATCTCTGGACGCCAGACAGCAAGCACGAAAGTCCGGAACGCGCCAACCATAAAGCCTCGGGGGGCATCGAAATAACGTGACCCCACAAAACTGCTGCCCCGCCCCGACCCCGCCCCCCCGCCCCGCCCCGCCCCACCTCGCCCCGTCATGCTGGGACGTAAACCCGGCGGCGGCGGCGGGGACGACGAGACGGCGCGTCGGGACGACAATTGAAACGCACACTTCATCCAACGCGACGCGGCGCAAAAGTCAAGACATGAAGACATGCATTAGCATGGTTATGTGTGCCTGAGCTCGAAAGTGAGAGAGAGAGAGAGAGAGAGAGAGAGAGAAAGGAAGAGAAGATCAGAGGAGGGAGAGAAAGAGAGTATAGCGGGAGAGTGAAAAGAAATGTAATCAGGTCAACGGTTTCCTGCTGTTGGAAAGTCATCGTCCAGAGGGGCGGCTCCTGAGCAGCAGCCGCGTGGGCGGGGTGGGCCCGGCTGGGCCGCGCACCGGTGGGGCCTCGGCCGTGTGAAGAATTCATGGCACAACGTTCGTTACTCAGATCCCCCTCGAGGGGCGCAGGTGCTGTGCCGCGGGGACGCGAGGCGGAAAAGAAAAAGGAGGGGGGCCAGGGGGGAAGGGGGCGGCGCGAAGAGAACGAACAGAGAGGCAGCGGGGCAGAGGAGTCGCACCCCATGACGTACATGCCCCCCCCCCTCCCCCGCCGCGCCTGCCGGCCTGGTCTCCCCCGCAGCCCTCCTCTCCTCCGAGTCCTGCTCTTATACCCGCGACTGCAAACTCGCCTGCTCATTTGCGACAGGGCCGTGGGCAGGGGAGGGAGGGGGGGGGGAAGGTTCGCGTAGGGATGAGCTGGGAAGTCGACGCGCTCAGAGATCTAGAGCGCCACCTCTTTTCCTTTACTTTGCCGCTTGCGAGCCGACGACGCGGGAGAAATAATTTGCACGACAAGATGAGCACGGAGAATGTAAAGGAGAGAGGAATACGTAAGAGAAAGAGGGAGGGAGAGAGAGGGACGCAAGAGGGGGAGAAAACTGCTACTGCACTTAAGGGATGCCGCGGTTCTGCCTGATCGTTCGAAAGGCCAGGGGAACAAGATACACCGACACAAAGGAAGACGTTTCCTCCTAGCGGGGACGTGCCGTGCGTGTAGGCAAACAACAACACACGCTCGAGTAGGTTAGAGCACCCGGGCGCGATGGGTTGCCTACCTCGATCTGCATCAACATTTTTGTAAGCTCAGGCAAACAGAAAAGACAGGGATGCGGATGAGTGACGGCGAAAAAAAAAAGGCTGCCGTTTACGAGGTTTGGAAAAAAAAATGTCTCACCAGGAAAGAGGGGGGCAAAGAAAAAAAAGAAGGAAGATCTAACATAGAGAGGCGGTTGGCGTCGTGCGCGTGAGAAAGGGGGGAGGGGGGGGGGAAGGCGGATCCAGGAAGAGGAAAGCGACGGGGAGGGAGGAGAGGAGGGGGAGTCCGCAGCCCGTTCGTCTCGACCGTAGTTCCGTAATGGGAGCAATTTGCTGGGGGTGTGGGGGAAGGGGGGGGGGGCGACGTAGGGGCGGCTGGGTGCGGCCGGGCAGGGGGGTGGGGGGTGGGTGTGTGGGGTGGGCCCGTGGGGTGCGGGTTGTGTCGGGCCGGGCCGGGAGGCGAGGCGAGGCGAGTGTGAAAGTTGTTACATTTACCCTGAAGAATGACTTTCCATTGTGGATGAAACGGCATGCAGGAGCCGTGTGGTGGTGGGGCTGGGGCCGGCCGGCGCAGCGGGGCGACTGCCGATGCGGCTTCCTCAAACTGTAATTAAAGCGGCGAAACGTCGCGATGAATTTCGCCGAGCCGCTCCTCAATGTCCCCGCGCTGACGACGGCGCGGCGGCCGCCCTCCCAGCTGCGCTGCAGCTCCCGGCCGTATGAGGGATCCCAACTCTAAACGCCACGGAGGCGAACTCCCTCTTGATGTTATTTTCTCGGCAAGAAAGGGGAAGGAGGAAGGTACGGACTAGAGAGAGAGAGAGAGAGAGAGAGAGAGAGAGAGAGAGAGAGAGAGAGAGAGAGAGAGAGAGAGAGAGAGAGAGAGAGAGAGAGAGAGAGAGAGAGATTGAAATTTAAAAGATAGAGAAGACCGTATGCAGTCACGGTTTGCCTGCCTATGATACCAACCGTTTTTTTCACACACGGCCAGGACGCTGAACGGTCCAAACTGGTGTGCTTTACAGTGTTAGATTATTGCTGCATTGTGCGCCTCGGATCTCGAACATGTTTGAAAGACGTCGTCCAGACCTGGAAGCGAACCTTGCGGCCAGGACTTTCACGGAGCGGGCCGTTGGCGTTTACAGTGTTGTTTTATTTGTTGTTTTTTTCTTCTTTTTTTTTCAACAGGTGAGGGCCATACGCGTGGACTGCACCACCACGGTAAAAACAATGTCTGATTTTTTGAGGAAAAAGGGAAAACTTTGAGGACCTTGGATACTTGGAGGAAAACTCCTGATAATTGGAGGAAATCTCCTCAAAATTTGTGGAGATTTCCCTTATTTTTGAGGAGCCAGGAGCCTTCCTCAAAATATGAGGGGTTTCCCTCAAATTACGGAAGTTCCACAAAGTTTTCCCTTTTTCCTCAAAAACTCAGACATTGGTTTTACCGTGGCGGTAGCGGGACCCGACCCGACCCATCCCCTCCTCCGAACCGTTCTAAGGCCAAGCGCTACGTCGGTACCCGGTCGGGTCGGGTACCGTGGAGTACGGAGCAGTGTCAAAGGACGGGTACTGCCGGGTCTGCTCGGGTACGAGAGTACTCCAGTGAGAGTTGGACAGGGGAGGGCCCGGGCCGGGGCCTCCCGGTGCCTCGCGGCCCGCCGCCCACCGTGCCACCGTGCACAACTTCAAGGGAAATTCTCTCAGCTCAGAGTCCTAGGAGGTGTACAGCAAGAGAAATACGGGCGGAAAAGCGGGGGGCCGCCGCGCAGCCGCGCATGGCCACGGGTATGAGGAAGGCGAGGGGGCGTGGCTAGCAGCCCCTTTTCAGGAAGGAGACCAAAGTAAGGTGAGCAGGAGTACGACTCTTCCAACACAGAACGGGGAGTTAGCAGGAAGTTCAGACCAGTATACGTTGAGCTCAGTGCTAAATCATTTCTTGAACTTGCGAAGGCTGACGATAGCTTGCATAGGTAAATCGTGCATGGCATATTGAATAGGCCTTAACTTCTGACCAACCTTTCGCATAATTTCCTCTTTTTCGAAAGTTCAATCTAAAATCACGAGTATTAAAAAAAAACAAAAAAAAACAAAAAAAAACATAGAGTAATTATTAAGTTAAAATGATTGTTTTGAGTAAGCTGCCGTGCTTCAATTTTTAGGCCCCTGTAGGAGGCCTTCTTCCTTTCGCCAGAAAGTTTTATTTTTCTCGACAATGGAAAGACCACAGCAATTTCTGTCTTACAGATTCTAACGAAATTGCAATAGAAAATAGTTTGCAGAATTAGAAAATTTTGAAACTGAGTCTGATTGCAAACTGTCTAACCAGATCCGAGTAATTTCAATTCCTATGAGCAAAATCAGTTGATAACACTGTGAAAAATACTCGTAAGGGTTACGGGAAAATTCTCCATGATAAAAGTCGTAAAATTAAAATTTGAAATTGTAAATTTACAAGCACTCTTTATCGACTTGGAATTGACCGATGAGCAAGAATGGGCTGTCGTAAATTAACATATTTTGTAAATCAAAATCACAAAAAAATGTCGTAAATTTACGAGGATATTTTTCACAGTGAAGGCAACAATACCCATGGCGCGAGCGCGTGGGGGGAGATAGCAGCAGCGGCCATGCTCCCCGCTTCAAATATCCAGTATTATTTTGGTTTGCTCATTTCTCAACTCAAAGCTTTGAAAAGCATTTACTTTAAACAATGACGTAAGCACGACCTTGTGTCTATTTTTCTGTAATGTTTTAAATTCTATCAACAAATTAAAGGTGAGTTTTGGGAGTTTGATAATACTCCATGAGTGCGATTTGAGGGATTGTGTAAAAGTATCTCCTGTGTTTATTGCAAATTCTCAATACTCTTGATAGTTCTGACTTTTCAGTTCTTTTCATTTTGTGGCAAGTTTTAAAACCTAGGAGGCCGTTTAACGCGTTAGCGTTAGAATTTTTTTTTCTCTGGAAGGTTGGTTTGCGTTGACTGGCCACTGATGCAGCTACGACAGGATAGCCTTTGAGGAGCCCCGGAGGCGGCCCGCCTATAGGCGTCTTTGGAGGTGGAAAAGAAAAGGTGAGAGAAAGGGACGAGAGAGAAGCTCAATGGGCCAGAGAGGACGAGGAACAAAAGGCGATCAAAGACGTCATGGCAGGGCGGGCAGGGCAGGCCGCGGCGGACCTGTCCCGTTTCTCCTCTCCTCTCAAGTTTCCGTTGCCAAAGGAGAGAGTGAGAGAGAGGGAAAGAGCGACAGGAGGAGAAAGACTGAAGAGAGAAGTCGCAAGCAAAATGCTGCTCCGCTCCTAGTGTTTGTGTTTGAGGGAAGGCCGGCCACAGGTCGACCAAGCGAGGGGTCGTTCACGTAGCAGCTGCCCATTGCCGCAGACTCTGAAATTACCAACAGAGATGCGGAAACCGAAGGCGAGGTGGAGAGAGAGAGGGTGAGAGAGATAGAGAATGAGGGACGCGACATCACAGACCGGAGCGCGCACTTCTCAAAAGAGACAGATGAAGACTTTGTGGCCGCAGCCGACGACGCCACCCAGCTCACGTGGCCTGCTCTCTCCCTCCCTCCCTCACACTTTCTCTCCCGCTCTTTTATTGTCGCCCCCCGCCGCGCACGCACGAGTGGTGGAAGTGAGGCATGGTGGCGCCAAAGCAAGGGGGGTCCTCGAGAGAGGAAGTGTTTTCTTTTGCAAAATTCCGAAAAGTTAAGGAGCGTCGCGGTGGTATAAGACGCGGCGAGGCGGCCCCGCGGCCGTGGCGAGGGGGACGGGGCGGCCGGGGGCGTGGGAATTACCAACAAACCATGGACTGGAGCCAAACACACCAACAAGCTCTTTCCTGATTATCCAGACTCTCGCTTCCTATTCGCTTCCTTCGTCCTTTCGTACTTCGCTCTCTCCCCGTTTCTCTTTCTCTCGAACTGCAGCGCACTCTCTCTCGGAGCAGCCTGACCGCACTAGGCCGCGGCGATTTACATGTCGGTCGACGTGCCACTCGCCCTCTCCCCCACCCTACCCCTCCGAGGGACAGACAGCAGCTCTCCTGGCTCTCCTAGGAGGAGAGACTAACGCACAATCCAGCGGACAAGCGTGGAAGTGAGTTAGGTCATATAAGATCATTACGATTACCATGTTTTCTGGAGCGAAAAAAAGAATACTTGAAAATAAAATTAAAAAAAAACCCTCAGGCGAGAGTTAGCGTGAAGGCCTTGTGTCCCGTAGAAAATGACATTTCCAGTTCTTCCAGCGCCTCGGTGGCCCAGCAGCATTCTCAATAGGCGCAGATTAGTTTAGATACTTTCGGCGAGTTCTGCCGGAATAATATGCTGCAACCCGGATTAAACCGCTGGAGCGGAGTAGCGGAGCAGCGGAGCTCGGGGCGGGGCGGCGGCGGTGGCGCCCCTCCAGGCCCTCCAGGCCCTCCAGGCCCTCCAGCAGCCCCAGCCCACTACACGGCTCCTCGTAGAGCCGCGCCCGAGGGGAAACAACTCTCAATTTTAGTTGACAAATTTTATGAGTTTTCGTTAATTTTCCAGAATTTTTGTGAATTTTTATTGATGTTTTCAAAATTTTTGATTGAATGTTACCTTAATAATTTGGATTTTTTTTTTCTGAAGTTCCCTATTTTTTTCAGAATGTTCATGAATTTTTGCTGAACTATGAGGTGTACAAACTTTTCAGAGTTGTTACCCCCTCGGCCGCGCCCGGCCGCGCCGCATTCGCCATGGAGAGGACAGGAGCCGCCCTCGCGCCAAAGCCACGATGAATTGGCAGCCACGAGAGGTGCTCATGAATTATAAACAAACCCACGGGCAGTCAACAATAGACATCAACGGAAGGGCCTTGAAAAGGACGCGTCGTGAATGTCTCGGTTTATTTTGGTCCGTCTGCATCGCCCCTCCTCTCCAACCGCGTGGCCTGACTTTTCCAAACGTAATCTCTTCCCAATAACATTTACAATCCAAGCACAAAAATGAAATCGGAAGGAGAGCGTGCGTATCTCCACCCCTTCCTTCCACTCCTTATTTTATCTTTATATCTCCGTTTCTTTCTCATTCCCATAATATTCTCTCCTCCTCTTCTTTTCAAAGTAACCGCAGACCGAAGCAGGTATATTTCAGAGCTAAAAGACGAAGACTGAATCGACACCCGACACCATTTCCACAAACTCCATTGTTTTCTCTCCTGCTTTCTTCTGCGTCCTGTCCTCTCAATTCCCTAGGCCCACTTCTCTCTCTCTCTCTCTCTCTCTCTCTCTCTCTCTCTCTCTCTCTCTCTCTCTCTCTCTCTCTCTCTCTCTCTCTCTCTCTCTCTCTCTCTCCTCCAAAGCTTTTCGTGCCCTATTTCTGAAATATTGTGCACAGTTCGATATTCGCGGCGAGGCCAGGGGATCATGCCGCCCGCGGCCAATTTGGTTCACGAAATGCATTCCGAATAGAAAGAGAAGAACAACAGCCGCAGGGCAGAGCGTGGCGGCAAATGAAACTACGGAACCCACAACACAAATAAAAACTGGGAGAGAAAACTGTGACAGCTCGGTGGAAGCAAAAGTGTCCGCGTCACCTGCCCTTACTACACTGAAAAAACAAAGGTGCCCCGTCTCAACTCGAAAGCGTTGCTTCTGTTGTCGTGCCTTCATCAGGCACGATTATTCTCTAATGCCCCTGTAACTGTAAAGTTAAGGGCCGAGAAGAGATGAAAATAACTCCTGCTTAAAGAAGTAGTCCTGACTCTGAAAGGCACCGCTTCAGCACCAACACCTGAGGGACGTAAGGGATGCTACAAAACCTCTTGTTACTCGTTCTTTACCACCACCTCTCTCCTGCGTTGTAAAAAGAACGAGTATTGTTCTCAGTCGAGTGTAACCCTTAACTGATTCCACTTTCATCTCAGATCTCACAATACCTACATGCATGATACTTACACTATTCTAAACTGGAAATTCTGATCTTTATTCCACCAATGAACTTTTTTTCGACTTTAATACCGTAACCCTTACGAATATTTTTCACAGTAGGTACAGGGGTACAAATACGCTCCTGCGGCCCGGGAAAAAATTGACGTACACACACTAACACAATATGAGTGATGAAAATAGACTCGACTCACAACTCGTTTTACACTTCTCCCTCTGTAGCACATAATTATGTAAAGAACGTGTTCCATACTTATCACAAAATTCATTTTGTGTTCTACTTGGCCCTGGTTTCTTCCTGTGAAACCTTTTGTGCAAAAGACACTAAAAAAGACACTGGCGAGGGGACTTAGGACCATTTCGTCACGCATGTAGCTTCAGCGAGTGTAAATTTTTCCCGATTATTTTCACCCTCTTCATTTCTCGTTCATATCTTTATTTTTAATTTTCTATTTTTTTTATTTTTTGCGGGGAGCGCTAACGTTTTTTGACCAAACCCGCTGGACTGGCTGCATAGTCGTGGCTGCCTTCTGCTGGTCCAGCACGGCGAGTCCCGCCCCGCCGCCGCCGTGAGCCAATATTTATTTTACTTTTCAGAGAGAACTTTACTTTTCATGATATTCGCGGTCCGCCGCCCCTGCGATCGATTGAGTCAACCGTTGCGCCCCGCCCCGCCTCACCCCGAAGGGTTCGGCGGCACGGCTCGGCAGGCGAGGCCCGACTATGGCATACTGCTCATTGCAGTATATTGATATGCACTTTCCCAAAAATTAGGATTAAAATAAAGAAAAGGAACTTGTTCCTAACACGATACCTGCACCGCCGCTCCGTATAAACTTTGAGGCACTACCCGAGGTGCATCATACTGTGCGACGCTGGTCGAATCTTCCCCGCAGAAGAACGTGATGGGGAAAAACAACTCACCTGCAACACGAAAAAGAACAAAGTTCCAATTGAACGACTCCGAGCACACGACTTGAGGACGTAACACTGTGAAAAATATTTCCGTTGATGTACAATATATTTTGTAATTCACTATGTACAACATATCTCGTACATGTACGACTTTACACGTTACGACTTTGTTGGCTCACCAATAGATTCTAAGTTGATACGCATAGTTATAAAAAGTTAACAATATGAATCGTAATTGTACAAGACCTCTCATGGAAAATTTTCCCGTACCGGTACAAGGATTTCTCACAGTGAATGTAGCTTCAAGTCTGCTTTCTTCTTTTTTTTTCTTCTTCATTAAATGACAAACTCTTTGCACATTCTATACGTCTCCGCAAACAAACCCTCCTCTACTGTGGGGTCGAGGTACAGTGCGGCGCAGCGGCGAGAGAGGGCCAGGCGGCAGGCCGGAGCCAGACAGGCGCGGCGGGTGGAAATACCTGCTGCTTAACGGGGTGTGTGGCGGATGATTAGCGGGGCGGGGTGGGGCGGGGTGGGGCGGGGTGGGGCGGGGTGGGGCGGGGCGGGCTCCTAGTCCCTCGACCCCGCCCTCCCATCTGCGCAGGAGGGGTTGATAAGCTCGAGCAGAGGAGGGCGCGTGGAGCAGGAGGGCGGGGGATGAAAATGTGGGGTGCAAACCGAACCCCTCCTCCTCCCTCCAATCACCAGGTATGCAATCGCCATTTAACTTTCTGCTCCCTCAACTTTTAAATGCACTGGCGTGCGCCCGCAGCGGTTGCGCGCCCCGCCCGGTGAGGGCTCTGGCGGGGCGGGGCCGGGAGGGGTGAGGCGGGGTGGGGTGGCGCCCGCGGCTACACTCAGATGAAGAGGGACCGAGCAGGAGGCGGGGACGGCAGGGTTGCGGACAGAGATTGCCTCCATCCCGCGGTAACTGCAGCGAGGACCAGGGCCGGGCGGCAGCACCCGCAGCGCCCCCATGCGCGCAGTGAGGGTACGCGCGCGTCAAGTACAATCTGTCGCAAGCACTTATACATTTGCATGTGCACAGGCGGGCCGTGAGCGTGCGCAGTGCTCGCCGCGCCGCGGGACTTTGAGAGGCAGCACAGGAGGCGGGGTTGAGGTTGAGCGGGTGGAATTGTCGATTGATGGAAGCTAGATGCGCCTGAGGCAAGCTGAGGCGAGGCGGCACCCTGCTGCCCTGGATGGAGTCTGGAGGGGTAGGGGCGCGGAGGGCTGGGCGTTGGGCCTGCAGGCTGATTCCGAAGATCGCTCTCGCACTTGCATCCCTGTCGCACTCATGGGGCCCCCCACCATCCCCGACAGAGAGCATTGCCATAGGTGCGACAAGGAAAGAGGTACGGGAGCGATCTTCGGAATCAGACGGCTGGGCCTGGGCCTGGGCCTGCGGGGCAGTCGGAGCGGCCGCAGAGATTGCCTACATTCAGAGGGAAAAGTTTTAAGGGCGCTCCTGCGGCGCTGAAGAGCGGCACTAGTGGTGCGGACGTTGGGGATAGGGAGGGGAGGGTATACGGGCGAGGAGGGGGAGGGGAGGGGAGGCGCAGTGGACAGTTGTCCGGCCGACGTCCTGCTCGTCCTCGTTCCGCCCCGTTGTTTGTGGGTGCAATAACTCAGCATTGACGTAGCGCCGGCGGCAGCGCCCAGCGCCCACAGCGAAACCCAGAGTGGAAATGTCACACAGGTGCAGGTCTGTGCTGCGATGACTGTTATTTGCCCTCTCGTGTCCCTTCAGGTCTATGGAATTACTCAGAAAATTCACACTAGTGCTCAAGTGAGTGTGTGAGTGGGAATCCTCACGCGAGGTCTCGCAAGACGTATAGTTGGGCGTCGGGCACGCAAACCGAAAGCAACTCCCATAGCGGCCGATATATACGTCAATGCGAAAAACATGACAACGGCTCCGCATGGCTCCGCATGGCTCCGCATGGCTCCGCATGGCTCCGCATGGCTCCGCATGGCTCCGCATGGCTCCGCATGGCTCCGCATGGCTCCGCATGGCTCCGCATGGCTCCGCCGCGGCCAGCGCCGTTGCATTTGGCAGGGCTCCTGCTCTGCTCCGCTCCGACAGGCGCTGCCGGCGCTGCCGGCGCTGCCCTGTGCCACCCCCGCGCTGTCCCTGACCGCCCCCGGGAGCCCCGCGGCGTCGCCGAGACCGCGCGGGAAACATAAACCCAGCATCGTGATGTGGCGGTGCCATGGCGGTGCCGGGGGCAGCCCGAGGGCCGCATGTGACAGTGCCGCCTCGCGTAAACAGTCGAGGTAACTGCATTTTACACGGCCCCCTCCACTGTTGTTATACTGTGCTTGACGTGTGCAGCGCGCGCGCCACGCGTGCCGAGGGGGAAACAACTCTGAATTTTGGAGTGCAACTTTGGTGAATTTTTGTGAATTTGTACAGAATTTTTCGGAATTATTGGCACGAATTTTTTTCTAAAATTTTGTTATTTTTTGTAGATTTTTCTGGGGTTTTCAATTTTTTTAATCGATTTTTTTTTCTTCTGATTTTTCTTAATTTGTCTGATTTTCTCTGAATTTTTCTGAATTACGATACAAAAAACTCACAGTTATTTCCACCTCGGCAAATGTTTCTAGTTCAGATTAGTACAAGTTTCATGTCTGTAGGTATTGTGCAATCTGAGATTGAAAACTCCACTAATATGCTGTGTTATGGACTTAAAATGAAAACATACAAAATTTGTTAAGTGTTCTCAAAATGACACAATTAAACTTGGAAAAAGTTTATTGTTGGAGTAAAGATCAGCATGTCCAGTTTAGAATAGTATGAGTATCATATGCCTGTTGGTATTATGAGATCTGAGATGAAAGTGGTATCAGTTAAGGGTTACACTCGACGGAGAACAAGACCCAACACCCGTTCTTTTCACCACTCAGGAGAGAGGTAGTGGTAAAGAACGAGTAATAAAAATCAAAGGTTAAAAAAATCGTTGTGCACATTTTGTATGAGTGATACCCCCCATAGAACGAGGCCACCGCTTGGCCACCTGCAGGCGTGAGCCCGGAAAGCCATCATTAGCCCGGAGGTGAATGCCTTTGCCTCCCTCCGCCACTGCAGCAGAGCAAAGCGGGGTGGTATAGGCCCCGCCCCGCCCCGCCCGCCGCGCCCCGCCCCGGGTGTCTGCAGGGGTGTCGCACTCTAGAGAGGACGCTCCCGCCCCGCCCCGCCCCGCCCCGCCCCGCCCCGCCCCGCCCCGCCGGCACCGACCGTATTGATGATGCAGGGGGAAGTTGCCGATTCCTCGCGCGAGTTGCCAACCAAAGCCCCCTCGGCTCGGCTCGGCTCGGCTCGCAGCTTCGTCCCGCCTGCACCCCCGGGGGCTGGAGAGGGGAGGGGCGTCCCTGCCCGCGACTCTCCCTCCTCCCTACGGCCCCGCACGTCCTACCCCCCCCCTCCCCCTCTTTGGAATTGCATTAAGTGCAGCTCGGCCTGCGGTGCGCTGCGGCGTCCGCCATGTTTGCTGAAGTTTGCCCAGCGATGGTGATGGCACGGCGGGGGGTGGGGGGGGTGGGGGGGGGGAGTGGGGCGTGGCGGAGCGGGGTGCCGAAATATCCATCGAAAGCCAACACGGCGCTATGAGGGGGCAGTACGGCGCGGGGGAGCGTGTCCGGTCGGGTCCGGAAGCCTTGACTAATGGCACAGAGGAGGTTGGAAACCATATGCACCCGGAAATCGGAGCGCGCGCGGTTGACAGGACAGGACGTCGTGCGGAGGTATTAAGGAGGTATAAGGCGGCCGCCGCGCCACCGTCCTGTACGCCGACACACTCAACAACACAACACGGCGGCGCCCACCCCTGCCTCCGCACCACCCCACGCCGCCGCCGCACCCGGCCTCCTCTTTCGTCTCTCGGTCTTAACTCCATTTCCAATTTGTCGGACCAGACTGGAGGGAGCCGGCCGAAACTCCATCAGCATCAGAACGGGACGGGGTGTGGCGTGGCGCGGCGTGGCGCGGCGTGGCGCGGCGGGTAGCTCTCGCCCGCCCCGGAGCGCGTATTACTTTCGGCGCTGCTTGGAATAATACAGCCTAAAGCAGCCACTCCCGGCCGCGACGCCGCGGTCCTGGAGCGACTGGAAAAACAAAGAGGGGGAGGAGAGGCGAGGAGGGGAGGGGTGGGTGGGCGGTGCGCCTTGCAGCCGCGGAGGGAATTCGTAAATTAATTTATCCACGGTGATGAAGTGAAGACGTGCCCACACCAGAGTACTTTGTCTTTTAATCCTCAAAAGCTGTCCTACTTGTGAAAGTGCGTGAAGTATGCCCAATATCACTAAATTATCTCAAACAGGATTTTTCCCGTGGTCCATTTGTCTTCCGAATGAAATCTAGTTCCAAAATTATTCCCAGCACTCGTTTGCTCGTCCATTACAGCGCAGACGAGCCCTCTTTAGTATTCCTTTTGGGGTCCGCTCGGGCGGGGAGGGGCGGGCGGCGGGGCGGGGCGGGGCGGGGCTGGCGACCCGCCGCGCGACACGGCCGCCAAGTCACGCGCGTGCTCACGTGTCACGTGAAGCTACGCCCCACCCCACTCCGCCCCGCCCCGCCCCGCCCCGCCCCGCCCCGCCAAACGCCCCATCCCACCACGCCGCGCAAATGGATTTCCGATGTACATCAGGGTATCAAGTGGAAGTGGATAGGTGAGGGGGCAGAGATATGAGGTGGAGAGGAGCTGCAGGGGTAGCAGGAGGGGGGGGGGAGGGGCAGGGAAGCTGGGAAGGGTTGGAGAAATAAGGTGGGAGGCACTAGCAGCAGCAGCCCGGCGGCGCGGGGCGGCGCGGGGCAGCGCGGGCCGGGAGGCCGTAGGAATAGAGGAGGGATGAGTATATCGCCTGCATTATGAAGCAGCTATTCTAGGCTCGCGGAGCCGCGCGGAGCTCCACCACAAGCGGCCTGCTGTTAAATATTCACAGTGTACCGCACATGGGACTGCACCACCACCACGACACGCACATGACCTGGAGCAGCCTGGAGCGGGAGAGGTCGGCAGCACTATATCCGGACTGCCCGGACACATTGATGATGCCCAACGCTCGCCAAACATGTATGTGCTCCACACTGTTAGGAAAAGTTGTGACCTGACGAGCATGTGTTTTACGGGAATCCTGTTTCTGAACAGCTGTTCTTTTATCAGTCAGAAACTTCACTGGAAAAACAAAGGTGCTATATAGCACCCTTTTTGGGGTGCTATTGCATTTTTTGGGGTGTTACTGCACTAATGCCTTTGTAAAGGCACGATTAGGGCCAAAAATAGCACCTTTGGGAGGCGATAGCGCCTTTCTTAAGGCACTATTTCACTAACGCCTCTAAAAGGCATTAGATAGCACCTTTGTTTTTCCAGTGTTACTACATATGGATTATTTCAGCACCACTCTCAAAGAACAGTGAATAAGTATCACTGTGTATGCTGGTGCTTTACAGGAAATACGCTGTTAATTTTGTTAACAGCCCTTACTGTTCGAAAAACAACAATTTTGTAATACTACAGAAGAGAGAAGAAGTCAATACATTTCGACGAAAAAATTGATTCTGAGATTTTTCCCATTCCCATAAATTTACAGTTTTTCCTGTTAAAACAGGATTTGCTGCTAACAAACTTAACAATACTTTTCCTGTTAATTGACGACAACATTTTTAACAGTGCAGCGACTAACTCTAGAGAGATGTTGGCCATCTCCACACATAAATTCATAAAGGAAAAGTTAAGGAAACTCAGAAATTTGCATTCTGTCGTTTCCCTAACTATAAATCATTTCACTTTACTGTCGGTAGTATTTTTTTTCTTTTTACGAAAACGACGAAGTGTAACCCCCGCCCCGCTACGCTGTCTGACTGCCTGGATGAAAGGCCTGGCTCTGTCAAACTCGCCTGCAACTAACCCAACTAACGACAGTCCGGCCCGCTGCACACCCGGGGCTAACCAGGAGCGTCACCCGTACAACCCCGCCCCCACCGCCCCCCGGGTCCCAGGCCTTTGCTTTACGCCCGACCCACCCTCCCTCCGCCTGTCCGCTTCCCTCCCTCCCGCCCCCTCTCGAATCCGTTCACGGGTCCCTCCCTCTTTCAACGAAAGCTTTGCAGCAGACAAAACAGAGCCCGGCGCTGACCCAGCCAGCAGAACCACCCTCGTCCCGTCCCGTCCCGGCGTGTGCCCCCCTTAACGAACCTCAATCAGTGCCAGGGTGAGGCGGGGGGGGGTTGACGCCGCCCTGGCCAGTCGTATACCGTGAGCAAGCAGCGCGACGACGCGGTATTGCGGAAACCTCACCAAGCCGCGCCGCGCGGGAGGGAGAGAGCTCCGTTTAAAAAGATCAAAGTATACGTTACTTGGCTATACTTACCACTCCCCGCCTCCCGCCTCGCACACCCGGCCCGGGCCGGCGGCTCTGCGCCCCGCGCCCCTCCCTCCGCAAAATCGCCACACGCTATAAGTCTCGTTACACACTAAACCCTTATGCACAATTTTATACAACCATAGTTATGCCCAAAATTTTTTGCATAACTATGTTGCACATTGTGCATAATTCTGCACGAATTTGTGCATAAGGAACAGAGTTAAGCATAGTTATGCAGGAAAAATTGCGCATAACTATGGTTGTGTAAAATCCTGCAAGGCTTATGCACAAAAAAGTGCATAAGGGTTTAGTGTGTACATGGCCCGAGGTTAGTGAATGGTGGTGGTGGTGAGGGGGGGGGGGAGCTTTGGAGAGGCGGCGGTGAATATCGCCCCCGCGATCCCCAAACAAGCAGTTCTTACGGCACTCTGCGGACCCGCTCGCACCAGCTATCTCTGCGAGCGTGCATCCACGGTCGCATGCACTTGCTGCTGGGGGTATCCCGAGGGGGAAACAATTCTGGTATTTTTGTACACCTCGTAATTTAGAAATTTAAGGAAAATTCAGAAAAAAATCAGAAAATTTAAGAAAACATTCGGAAAAAAACAAACAGAAAAACTCGGGAAAATAAAGGAAATATTTTTTTTTTGAAAAAAAAAGGCACTGAAGTTCGCAGAATTCTAGAGAAAAAAAATTCATGCAAAAATTCACAAAAATCTACAAAAATTTAACATAAGATCCGCGAAAATTCTCAAAAATTTACAAAACTTGTACATTAAAATTCAGAATTGTTTTCTACTCCGGCTATCCTCTGCTCCGTGCAACGCGCACTTACGACTTCAGCCCCAACCCACCCCGCCCCGCCCGGCAGCCCTGGCAGGTACGTGAGGGAAGTACAGGGTGAGGGTGAGGAAACACTTGGCTCGGCGCGCGCGGGGTACAGTGCCGCGAGAAGCGTGAAGTGGACTGTTGCGAGTCGAGTGTTGGGTTGGGGTGGGGTGAGGGGCTAAGTTTCATGAATTTGAGAAGGAGCGCTGAGCGCGCTCACAAGTCAGCGCGGCACGGCCAGCAGCACACGACACGGCATCCGCGGGAACAACGAGGAGCACCTGCAGCAGTTCAAAAGCACGGCGCGCGGCGGGATCCCAAAGCTCGACGAAGAGCTTGGGTTATGACGGACCTTGGTGAGGGGGGTGGGGGAGATGAGGGAGTAATGAATGAGGGGACAGGGGGAGGGAAGGGATGAAGGGGTCGGGGAGCAGGGGCTACGCGAACATCATGACGAGCGAGCGACGTGTGTACACCGTGGGGGATACTCACGCGCAGAGCTAGCGCGCGCCCCGCTCCCGCCCCACCCCGAAGCGCACCCTCATGTACTACCTCACGTACCGCGCCGCGCCACACGCGAGAATGGCAAAGCATCTACCTCACCCCACCCCAGCGAGCGCACTGCTGCTGCTGCAGCCTGCGGCGGTATAGCAGCAGCTAAAGTTCAAAATCTGTGGCGTGATTAATGTTGCTCTCGAGCCGCGCGCCGAGTTGTGCACGCGCGCGCACGTGGTCGGCTGTGTTGTGTCAGCAGAGTCACGCCCCGGTGGACCGCCCCGCCCCGCCCCGCCCCGCCGCTCCCGCTAGGATTATCAATAAGAACGGGGCGGGGCGGGGCGTTCAGTTTGGTTCAGTGCGGCAGAAAACTGGCGAGGTAATGCGGCCCGGCCTATCCGGCGGCGAAAGCTGGAGCGCGGCGCTCGCTAGGGGTCCACCGCTCTGGTAATCTTGTGTACGCTTTGTCTGGTATTATTTACTGATAATCCACGCAAAAAAAAATATATATTCGCGTCCGAGCAAAACAATTAGCAGGTGGATAAATTTTTTTTTAGCAGTATAGGTGCACCTAATTTTTAAGTGCTTAACGTGCTTATTTTCTAACTACACTGCTATTTATTTTTCCGATGTTTAAAATTTTTAGCAGTCGTGATAATTTTTCACTATTAATTTCAGTTGAGCGATTTTTTTTCTCCGTGTCACATGCAAAAAAGATCCTCTTTACGTTGATTTTACGATGTTTTGGGTTTTTCCTCATCAATCAACAGATGCATAAAATTAAAAAGATTTCAAAGTTTCATCGAAGATTTTACCGAAAACTTTTGTTAATCACTGCTAGTAGGAAAACCGTGTGTGCGCTCCTAAACCGAGTGCTGGAGCCCTCGCGAGATCTCGCCGCAACTCTCTGCTGAACTGAGCGCGACCTGCACGGGTCCGCGGGCAGGGACGCGAAAGGGACGCGGACGCGGCGCCGCTGGCATATGGCGTGATTAATGCAGGGTCCATCCCCCGGCTGATCTGCGCCATGAGCTGTGCGAGGGCTGTGCCATGAGCTGCCCACGCCACTATTCCCCATCGTCACTGCCTGGACGGAACGGGACGGGGACGGGCCCGGCCGACTGATGCTGGAAGGCGTTCGAAGCTGCGCTATCTCGCACCACTCCCTCCTTATCGCACTCATTGCTCTGTCTACGTGGTCCACGCTCGGTCTCGGTGGCCGACCACTGTTAGAAAATACCACGGCAAATGCGTACGGTATGCGCTGTAAATTTGTTGCCTGGTCCCGGACCGTAATTTTTGACTACGGTCTGAATCTTACGGTTATCACCGTAGCCTGCAAATATGTCGAGGAAGTTCAGTGGTGCACACTTCATCCATCATAAAGTACGGTCCGTACCGTAAGTGTACGCGGAACGGTCTGACCGTACATGAAAATTACGGTACGGACCGTACGCATACCGTAACTCCTCACGGTATTTTTAACAGTGAGTGATTCAGAAGATCGCGCTCGTACCTCAAGTCGTCCTTGTCGCACCGATGGTGGTGCCATGCTGGGCATGGCGCGGAGCCCCATGAGTCGATGAGTGCGACAAGGACGAAGGCGCGAGAGCGATCTTTCGCGGAATCAGACGGCTGGATACGGTTCGCGATGAGGAGGGCGGGCCGCGCGGTATGTCCATCAGACTGACAGCAGGCGACGCGGATACAGCGCGCTGCTGGTGCGGGGCTAAAAGCAGGTAAGCGGAGGTCGCTCAGAGCGCGGCGCGTCTCCGGGCTGCGGAAACACTGTTAAAAAATACTACGGTAAAATGCCTACGGCACACGCCGTCAATTTGTTGCCTGGTCCTGGACCGTAATTTTTTATGAAAAATATTCGTAAGGGTTACAGGAAAATTATCAATGATAAATGTAGTAAAGTTACAAACTCCATTCATATTGTTACGATCATTTTTTTTAAAACTATATGTCGACTTCATTTTCTTTGTTGAGTAAGAATTTGGCGTCGTGAATTCACGACTGCACTCGTATAAATTTACAACTCTATGTCGTAATCACAAATTACGGAAAAAAAAGTAGTAAATTTAGAATTTAGAAATATTTTTTTCACAGTGCACTCCGTAGCCAGCAAATATGTTGGGAAAGTGCAACGGAGAACATTCCTTCCAAAATGAAGAACAGTTCGCACCGTACGGCTACGTTACGGTCTGACCGTACGCGAAAACTACGGAACGGACCGTAGGCATACCGCAACTCCTTACAATATTTTTAACAGTGAACAGTTTTGGGGAGGAGTGTTGAGGTTGGCTGAGCACGCTCTAGAGAAAACAAATTAACGCCTTTGATGCACGACGAGTAGTTCAAGGTAAATGTGTGTGCACAGGCAGCAAAGTCGAAACGCGTATTCTACAGAAGGGGCCATTCAGTCTGTGGGAATAATCATCATGCCAGTTCATGGAAAGTAAGCGGCGATGAGCTCTGGCGAGGAATTTCAGTGAAGTATCCGCACGGTGGGGTAATATGAGTTTTCCACAAGCAATAACCACGACTCTGGAATCTCTCATCGGATAAATGTACTATATCGGTGCTGCGTAGAATTTTCCTAGGGGTTCACCACTCTGGTAAGCTTGTGCACACTTCGTCCGATAATGACTGGTAATCACATTTCAAAAATTCCTCTTTTCGTTGTTGTTTACGCTCTGTCGGGTTTCCCCTCGTTAAACATGCAAAAATATGACATGAATTTAAAAAATTTCAGCAAAAATTCTTCCCTATTTTGGAAGGATTTTTAAGTACCGGTAATCGTGTGATAGCTCCTCAACCGAGTTATGGTCCCCTCGGCATTGGGATTGTGTCGTAGACGTAGAACAGCCCAATCATATGTAAGGCAGAGTGGTTCGCCACGCGCGTCGCCTAGCTCAGGGCGCCTTCTCTCGGTCGCACGGGGAAACACGGCCCACTCCCACCCCCACCCCCAGCGCTCCTATTCAAATGTAAGTGCAAATAAAACCGTTTATACCACGAGCGTAAAGACAGTAGTAGCAACTCAGGTAGTGAGGTACATGTACAGCACGAGCGAGCGAGGATGTGCGACGCGCCCCGTGGGCGGGGGTGAGGGCGAGGGTGAGGGCGGGGGTGAGGGCGGGGATGAGGGCGGGAGCGGCTGATGCCGGCGGATGAGATGTTTGTAATCGCCCTCGCGCTGATCCCTGTCCTTCCACTCTCCCTCTCCATGCTAACCCAACCCTCTTAGCGGCGCTCCGCCCCTTTCACCCCTTTTGACCCCTCGCCTCCCACGCCCAGCGCGCCACCCGAGGGTTCCCCCACTCTCTCAAGTAGTGTACACGTGAGTATTTTGAGTAAAGGCGAGTATTATAGTGAGTACTGCCGAGTATTTGTGAGTATATTGGCGAGTTTTGGCGAGTAATGCGCGTGTGTTGGTGAGTATGAGCAAGTACTGGCGAGTATTTGGCAAGCAATTTGCAAAAAAAGATTGCGAGTATTGGTGAGTAATGCCGAGTAGTATTGAGTTGGGCGCGAGTATTTTTTTTTAATACACACGAGTAACGAAGTGCTGGATCCCTCGGCGCCACTACGTGGGCTCATGTATGTAGGCGTAGTCGGGGCTGAAGCGTGGGGCTGCCACACAGCTGCCACCAGGATAATGTCAGTGTGTCTACTATTTCTGCCTCACAACCCCTCTTTACTTTCCAGAGGGAAACGTCAATTATTCAGACGACTGATTCGGAGCATCGCTCTTGTATCTCTGTCCTTGTTGCACTCACGGCGGCAGCCCCCCCGTGTGTGTGAGAGGGACGGGGGAACCGAGGCGACGAGGCAAGAGCGGTCTCTGAATCAGTAGGGAGAGTGTACTGTAATGGAGAAAGGGGAAAGCTTAGTCCACAAACAGCAGAATGTTCCTCGACTGGCTCCAGCTTTCCCATTTTCCCGCTCATGATAATTTGCCTGCGATGTAGCAGCGCCATCATGAGAGAGACGAGCCGCTGGAGAGGAGTGGGGGAGAATGGCATGGGGTGGGAGACATGGATGAGGTCAGGTGAAAGAGATTCTAAAGAGTGTTGGTGGTAGGGAAAGGAGGCTTGCGGACTTGGGCGAAGGGGAGGGGAGAGGCGGTGGCGAGTGGGAAGCACATAGAGAGGAGGGGGAGGGCTCGTTTATAAATTCAACGAGCCTTGTAACGCCCCTCTCATTACCATCATGAGGGCGTCCAAACATCCACGGCGAGTTGGAGCAGCATCCATGCTAAAACCCGCCATCGCCCCGCTGCGCCCCGCCCCCCGACTGCCCCCGCCGTGCGAGCACCATGGACCCGGGCCGGGCCGGGCCGGCTGCCACGGATGGCACAGAGGTCCCCTTCCTCATCGTTTTCTCGTTAGACAGCTTGTTTCCAAAGAGTCATAAAAAGGGAGAGAGGAGCGAGGGAGAGAGAGAGAAAGAGAAAGGGAGAGAGAGCGATAAAAAGAGAGAGAGAGAGAGAGAGAAAGAGAGAGAGAGGGAGAGGGGGGGGAGGAGGGAGCGCATTTGGAGAGGAACTGAAAATGACAAGGCCGCAGGAATAGGGAAGGGAAGGGAGAGAGGAGCAGAGGTGGGGGAGCAAAAGGTATATACGGAAATATACGAGGCAAGGACGTGCAGAGAAAAACGGGCTACAAAAAATATATTCTGAAACAACATGGGTGCCGCGGCGCCGACGTGACGGAGGAGGTTCGACCCTCCGGAGGGGGTGAGTAGGGCAGGTCAGGTCTGGGTCGGGCTGGGCGGGCTGGGCTGGGCTGGGCTGCAAGATGACGCTGCCGCCCCCCCTCCCCCCCCCCACCCCCGCCCCGCCGGCTGTTGATGATGGCATTGTAATATTCCCACAGCGAGCCGAGGAGGCTCTGGAGCTTGGTAGGGTGCGGGGCAAGGTGTGGGGGTACAGGGGGGAGGGGGGAGGGCGAGGCACCAACTCAATTTGATACGCGAACGTGGCGAAGGGCGGGAGGGGGTGGGGGCAGCTCGCCTCGGCTAGGCTCGGACAGCCGCCAAAGCGAGCGTAGCGTTGCGCCTATGGCGGGGGCGGGGCGCGCTCATATTTCCGGGGTGAAAAGAAGATGCTTGCAGAAAATTCTCGTCGGGTTATCATCCTGCCTTCTCTGTTTGTCTGTCTGTCTCTGTCTTCGCTCCTCTTGCCTCTCGCCCGGCCGGGTGCGCGAGCGAGTGCGAGTCCAACCCTTCCGCTTTCCCTCCCGCCTTTCAATGCCGCTGCCGCAGCCACCCGGCTCGGATTATTACTCAAGCAAACTTTGACAGCATTCTCTATTACTCCATCCCTTAGTTCGGCATACATTTACGGCGTCGTGGGAGAGTTGAGATATGCGCCATAGGTGTGCACGTGTGCGTGCGTGCGTGCGTGCGTGCGTGCGTGCGTGCGTGTGCGTGTGTGTGTGTGTTAACACTTCAGTTTCACGCTACTAACGAGGTGAGCTAGTGATTGGCAATGCGGGCTGCACTGGTATCTGCATCGCGCTGGGACCCCCGGGACCTCGCCCTCGTATGCAGCTCTTTAGCGCACAGCTCGCGAAATACGAGAGGATGTGGTGCGTGCGTTAGCTTGTTCGATCGACGATACCGTTTCTACAAATAAAAATAACTATAAAATTTAAAACAAAATAAAAATTGAAAGGGTCCCCGATGACGTCCCTAGAATGACACCCAAGTTTTCGAACGGACATCAGAAGCGGGTTGGCAGACCTCCAGAATCTATTTACACGAAATTTGCAGTCTTTCAGAGTGTTCCTGAATTCTGACCAAACCTTTTTCGTTGTTTGCTCCCCAAATGTTCCGTCCCGGCCCCCGGCCCGACCCGACCCCTAACCCCAACCCCTTCCGGGGTGCCAGACAGGCCTGGGGGCATCCATGCGACGCAGCCCCTAGACACCAAACGCGGCGCTGCCGGTGTTAGGCCCACGCCGCCCCACTCCGCCCCGCCCCGCTACACCTCACCCCTGAGCGCGCGCGCGGCTCCCCCGGTGGGGTTTACATAACCTCGGCGTGTTGAATTCATCCTGGGGGGGCCCCGGGGACGAGCAGGGGGGTGAAGGGCACATGGGTAACGAACCGGGTTGCTCCCATTGCACCCCTGCCGGCCCCGCCACGCACCAATACACCCGAGCGCAGTCTCCAGGCGGACCCCGCCCAGCAGCAAGCGAGGAGGAGGAGGAGGTGCAGGAGGAGGAGGAGGAGCAGGAGGAGGTGGAGGAGCAGGAGGAGGAGCAAGAGGTGGTGGAGGAGGTGGAGGAGAAGGAGCAGGAGGAGGTGGAGGAGGAGCAGGAGGAGGAGCACGAAGAGGTGGAGGTGGTGGAGGAGGAGCAGGAGGAAGAGCAAGAGGTGGAGGAGGAGGAGGGGCAGGAGGAGGGGCAGGAGGAGGAGCAGGAGCAGGAGGAGGTGGAGGAGGAGGAGGTGGAGGTGGAGGAGGAGGAGGAAGAGGAGGAGGCGGAGGTGGAGGAGGAGCAGGAGGAGGAGAAGAGGAATGACCCCGACCGTAAACAACAGTCAAAGTTTGGGAGAGAGGGAGGCTGGGTTGTGAAGAGAAAGTGATTGGGAAGGCAGTGGCGTTAGGGGGCGGGGGGAGTCCACGGTGGGGGCCGCGAGATGTGATGCACTCCCCATATATATATATACGGGGAAATAATGGGGCAATATCTTCCATCTGGCGTCCCGACCGGTTCGGCTGCGGCTGATTTGGCGCGGCGGGGGAAATGAAAGAGTCTTGCGCGCCCAGTCCGCTGGGACACGGCACGGAGGCCGCGTTCAGCCTTCAGCGTCGGTGTGGGGGGCGGTGGCCGAGGAGAAGGGGACGCCGTGGGGCGGGGCGCGGGGTGCAGGCAAGCGCGGCGAGCCGAGGAACCGCGGTGCCGAGCCGCCCCGCCCCGCCCCGCCCCGCCCCGCCCCGCCCCGCCCCGCCCCACTCCGCTAGGGACCGCAGCAGCCGCAGGATGCGTTCAGGCTGAAATGCTGAGCTGATGTCGGGAGATGTATATATATAACATATAGATATGATACAACAGACGACAGCGCCGCGGCCCGCCCCGCGCGGCAAGGCCCGACTGGCTTTAGTTCCACACCGGCGCATCCCGTGATCGAACTGCACTTCTCGCACAAACACCATCCGCTTGCTGGCGCGAACAGCAAAAGACTCGCGCGAGAGTCCTCTCCTCTTAGTGAGAGGGAGAGCGCGAGGCCGCGCTAGACCCTGCACCTTGCAGTTTCAGTCAGTCGCACGTGTCTCAAAATGCACCCACGGAACGAGTTACTTGATACAACAAAGGCGGGGTTGTTGAGAACAAAATCTAAGTTCCTGAAACCGACTTATTTGTGGCACTTTTTGAGAGCTTTTTCCGAGCTTTTACTAAATATGGTTAGGGAAATGAAAATTTGCGGAAAACTTGATTAAAATTGTTTCATCAAATTTGTCCAAGTTTCGCTCAGAGACCTAAACTTTCATCGGTTTTGTGTTTCGTCGCCTGAAAAGTATTTTGGTTGTGTGCTGAGGTCGCGTTGAGCCCGCGCCGCCCGACCCTGCGGACGGCATGGGCAGGGAGCCGCACACGTAGCCGACCTCGTTGCCGTATGACATACGACTCTCTTCCCGCGTCACGTCCTTGCGCCTTTTTCCTCAGCTCCTCCTGTCGTGTGTGTGTGTGTGTGTGTGTGTGTGTGTGTGTGCGCGCGTGTGTGTGTGCATAAGCTTATGCAAGCAGGGCCGCTGGGCCGCTGGGCTAGCGACAGTGTCTACATTTTCAGAAAGTTTGTCAGCAGAGGAGTGAACAATTTTGTATGATGCGTTTGCAAAGTCGATAAAAATCCACTCTCAAGGACTGATTAAGTTTCTTTGAAAAAGAATTAGTCCTTACCTTAGAGCGTCCGAAATACGTTCTTATGAACTTTAAAACGCACAGGAGCATTTTTTTTTTTGTATGAACCCGGTATTAAAAATATTGTTTCTAATTGTGCATTAAATTATGCGTCGTAGTTTAACAGGCTGACAGAAATCTGTGCCTGAAAAAAGTTCATAAGAATGGAGTGTGTGTTGGATCAGTTAGACCGATTATGTTGGCCATCACAATGAGTTCAAGTAGAATGATCATTCTCTATGAGTTTCATGGGCTTTTTAATTTGACTGCAATAGGTATCACCACTGTCATCACTTGTTGCGTGTCAGTTGAGCAATTCGCATATTACGGTGAGCAGTGTCACACCTTTGTTTTTCCAGTGTGAGTCTTCCCTACATCGTGACGCCACCAACTCAGCATAATCCCCCCGCAGCCTCGCCTCTGTGAGGACGTCTTCTTCGTCCCGGAGGGAACGGCGCGAAAGCGGGCATACACGCTCACCTCACATCAGCGCGGCGTCCCACACTGTTTTTGAAAAGTATGTCGTGATTTCCCAACAATTATGAGCAACCGAAATCCCCACGCTCTGAAATTAATCAGGTTTTGTTGAAGAAAAAGAGTGGCGCTTTCCCCGAAAATCACAAAGATTTCTGGCAATTTTTTTCTCAACAAATTCTATCACTGCAAATGCGAATCTAAAAAGAGCAAAATTTTTCCTCTCGCTCTTACTGAGAAACTTTGAGGAAGAATCGATATTTTTAAGTCTATTGCTCTAATCGAGCCAGGAAACCAAACCTTGCTAAAGAGTGAGAGAAAATTTCTCGCTCTCTTGAAGATGGGGATCCTCGCTCCGGTATTTACAGTGATGTGAGGTTCAGATATTTTTTTTTTCTTTGGATACAGCGTAGGCCAGAGCACGCTCAGTGGTTCAGTGACCTCTGCCATATCTCTCCTCTACTCATAGACTAAGCCCTGGCATGGCTTGCCTGGGCTTGCCTCTTGACGCAGCCGAGCGAGCCGAGAGACGGTGTCACCACGCCATACCTCAGGCGAGTAGTGGCATTCAGGTGTGACGGCGGCCCTGCGGAGCCCCAACCGCCTCCGCCCCGCCCTACCCCGTCCAGGAACACGGTAACGTACTCTACAGGCGAGGGGCGGGGCAACGCACGAGTAGCGCGCTGCCAGAGGGGAAGGGCACGACGAGTAGTGAAAGGCTTCATCCTCCTCGCCTTTTTTCTATCACAACTCCCAGCCCTGCTCCTTCACTATACTCTGTCTCTTTCCTTTCTCTTTCTTCCCTACCCTTCTCCCCCTTTCCTTCGCTCTCCATCTCTCTCTCTCTCTCTCTCTCTCCGACCCCCTTACCTGCCCCGTATCTCTCCCCGGGGACGGAGTCGGCCGGGGCGACAGGCATTAGCATAGACCTAGGCCCGCCCTCGCCCCGTCGCGGCCCCGAGGTCCTTGTCGTTGGCGGCTCCTCCGGGTGCCCCCAGACGGCTCCGGATAACTCTCCTCGCTAAATCACTTTTTCACACCCGCTTTCAGAGGTTTTAATTTCAGCCGAGAAAACTGATGAGCATGTCAATAATGATTTTTTTTTCGGCTGAAAGCAAGAGGCAGCAGAAAGGCACAATAAGCGCTCGAGGGGTGAGTAACTTACCGCTGGAGTACACGAGAGTACGGGAGTTCGACGAGAGGATATAAGGGCTATAAATTTAATTTCTTTCGTCAATGGTTACAAATTGTAAATAAATGACATTCTCGAACAAAAATTTTAAAGGATTCCCAAAACTTTAACCGCGAAAACTGTTGGTAATCACTGAAAATCGGTAATCGTGTGTGAGTACGCTCCTCAATCAAGTTATGGACTCCTCGGCGGAGAGCCCCAGCGAATAGGGTGATTTCGCACAGTGGTTTCGTCTCTCTGTCCTTGTCGCACTCATGCGGCAAGTCCGCACAAGGAGCAAGAGAGAGAGGACACTGCTGAACGCTGTTCGGAATCAGATTGCAGTCCCGTCCCATCATCCCCCCAGCACAGTGCACGTGCCCACCCCGTGCCCTGTGCGATGGGTCTGCAGATGGCGTGCCGTGTACGTGTTCTGATGTCTGGCAGCCTGACCGGTGGCGCCTGCCCGCCTGGCCGCCTGGCCCCGCCGATGCACTTGTCGTGTCCGGTGAATCCGCATGTGGCGTGGCATAGCGAAGCGTGGGGCTGACAGACGGCCTCACAGCCTCCCCCGACCCGACAGCGTTAAAGCCCCGGCCGAAGGAATGAACGCGAGAAAATGTACCGACGAAACACGCGACCAAACTAGCTTTACTGCAAACAATAATTATTCTCACATGCCACTACCAAACGTATTCAGAAAAAAAAAAATTAAAAAAAAATTAAAAAAAAAAATTAAAAAAATATAAAGGCTTCGGACGAGCCGCAGATTGAGTTTCGCAGCGTCTGCGCTGTAAATGAGGATTCCAGAGGGTACCCCTCCATGAAACTCGATGATAAAATCCAATCACTTCGGTTCCTCTCTCTCTCTCTCTCTCTCTCTCTCTAATATAATAAATATAAATAAAATATAAAATATATTATAAAATATAATAAAATATAAATATAATAAAAGCTATTTATTCTATTAAGTCTCAGGCAGTAGGTGTTGATGGCATAAATATTGTATTTGTTAAAATGTGTTTACCTGCCTTGTTACCTGTCTTTGATCATTTATTTAACTTTAGTTTGCAGAATGGATGTTTTCCCTCAATATGGAAACAGGCAAACATAATTCCAATACCCAAGGTGAAGGACCCAAAAGTATGTAAAGATTACAGGCCGGTTAGCATTTTATGCTTGCTTGGTAAAGTGCTAGAGAAAATTGTACACATACAGGTAACTGAATATTTAAATGATCATGATTTGTATGCTTCTAATCAGTCTGGCTATAGAAAGGGACACAGCACTATTACAGCATTGCTGAAAGTAACAGATGATATTCGAGAGGCTATTGACAAGAGACTTCTTTCATTTTTAGTTTTATTAGACCTGAGCAAAGCCTTCGACTGTGTTCACCACGATTTACTTTGTGCAAAGCTGAAATATTTAGGATTTTCTGATTCAGCAGTTACATGGTTTAATTCATATCTCAGTTATCGTTGTCATAGAGTATATGTGTCACCCAACAAAATATCTGAGTGGGCTGAAATAGCTACAGGGGTACCTCAGGGTAGTGTACTAGGTCCTCTCCTTTTTTTGATGTACTTGTTCGATTTGCCTGAAGTCTTAGAGTCTTGTTCATATGTGATGTATGCTGATGACATTCAGCTCTATCTTCATTTTTCTTTAAGTAATTTTACTAGCTATTTGTATAAACTAATAAGAGACATAGAGAGGGTCATATGTTTTTGTGAACAGCACAATTTGGTGCTCAATGTGTCAAAGACTCAGGCTATTATTCTGGGTACTCAAAGGTTTTTAAGTATGCTTACTGGAATGTCTTTACCATCACTTACTGTCAATAATTGTGTTATTCCTTTCAAGACCTCTGTTAACAATTTAGGAGTCATTTTTGATACAACTCTAAGTTGGTCAGAACAATGTACTTTGACAGCACAGAAAGTTTTAGGCATTTTAGCACAACTTAGGCGTTCCTTTTCATTCATCCCACCAAATATCAGAAGGATTTTGATAATGTCTCTTGTTATGCCACATCTTGACTATGCCTCTGTTTTGTTTACTGACATAACTGATTGTAACAACTTGAAACTCCAGAGACTACAAAATGCTTGTGTACGATTTATCACTGGTGCTTCACGCTATGAACATATCACCCCTTATTATACTGACCTAGGTTTAATGAAGTTGGATCAGAGGAGGATTGTTTTAATTGCTGTCTTGGTTTACAAAATCATTACTACTCATACTCCATTTTACTTGTTTGAAAAATATCAGTTCACTTCCGCAACAAATATGTGTGCCACCAGATCTAGTAAGCTAAGGCTTCAGATTCCTGTCCATCGAACAGAAAAGTTTCATCTATCATTTTTTGTGCAATCAAGCACCATTTGGAATGAGTTACGGCTCTTTGAGCATGTTGGAAAATCCTTTCACTGTTTCAAAAGTATTGTGGAAAGAAAGTTGCAATCTAAGTAATTTTTTATCAGTGTGCTGTAAATTATTAAAATTTGTATTTGCTGTATAGTGTATCAAATGTTCAGTTTTATGTGGGTTCAGTATTTTTACAATTGTTTATTTTTCTTTCATAAACTGTAATAGATAATTTAGAGGGCGGGTTTGCATGGCAGTGGTGCTCTTTAGCACTTTTTGTAAACCCTAAAAAACCAATAAATCAAATCAAATCAAATCAAATCTCTCTCTCTCTCTCTCTCTCTCTCTCTCTTCGTCTCGTTCTCTCCTCGCCGCCCTTCCTCACCTCCTCCATATTACGTCCTCCTCAGTTGGAGGAATTCATCTCCCGATAATTGCTTCGCAGAATGAGTTAGAACCAAGCAGCAGGCTACCCCTGCCAGCCGTGCCCCGAGCCGCGGCTCATCATCCAGGATGCCTTATTGACGGCGGCTAGCCTACAGCCCTTCTCCTACCCCTCCCCCCTCCTTTCCCTTTGCCTTGCCCTGCCCGCTTCTGTGTTCCATCTCGACAGCTATGAGACTTTACCCTCAGCATTTCTCTGTCTGTCTATCTCTCTCTCAGCTATTCTACCCTGCTCTGTTTCTGCCCCTTACTCGCGCGACGCATCCCCCCTCCCCTCCTCGCCTACCAAAGACCGTCGCGAGCCTTTGCTCACCGCCATGCTGATAGGGCAGTTTAGAGCAATCACATTCAGACGCCTGCCTGCTGCCTCTGCCCCCATAGGCTCGTAAATCCACCAAACTCGGTCAGGTCCCGGGCCGGGCCGGGCGGGGCCGGGCGGGGCCGGCGAGCCAAGGAGAAGGCGGCTTGGTCCTGGTACCCGCCCCACCCCGCCCCGCCCCGCCCCGCCCCGCCCCGCCCCGCCCCGCCCCGCCCCGCCCCGCGCCGCAGCCCCTCCGGGACGACCCGCTCGGCCCACGACCCCCAAATACCCCCAGCCCCTGTCCAAAGACCATCTCCGGGCCTGGGATAAGGCGAGGAAGTGGTCGTGATTAGGCAGCGGGAGGGGGGGGTGGGGCCGTGCCCCGGGCCCGGGGGGAGGGGGGTGCACGGGCACGGGGTGGGAGGGAGAGCAGACAATCCGGAAGAAATGGAGCAGAGAAAGGGGTCGTGGGCCGCGGTGAGGAGAAATGGAAGCGAGGGAGAGAGGGCGCGAGGTTGGGTCGGCGCACAAATTAAGCAAGACGTCTGCTCTGCAGGCTGGGGAAGGGATAGCAGACTCAGGTCTTGAGTAACAACTTAATAAACATAGCGCGCTCGAGGGCGGGGCGGGCACGGGCGGAGCACGGGGACAGAGGGAATGGCGGGTGGGGCGGGTGGGGCGGGTGGGGCGGGTGGGGCGGGCGGCGCGAGCATGGCTGGCCGAACGTAAGCACGCACTGTAAAAATAGATTCTTGTATTTCAAGATCTGTTTCGGATGTCATTGGTATTCTCCATAAGATACAAGAAAGATCTTGAAATACAAGGAACTATTTTTACCGTGCGCCCCCGCCCCGCCCGATTCACCCTGGTACGTAAGAAGTATTTTTCACTATAAATTAAAGCGTGCACCGAGTTTGCTGATGTTTTTCTTTAATCCCCCTATGATTTTGTCTTAAAATTTTTCTTAATCTCCTCTTGATTTTTTTCCAGACTTTTTCGCGGTGGTGTTCACTGTTTATTTATTTTAATTTTTTTTGTGATGGACTCCTCAGTTAGCTTTACATCCGCGCCCGGCTGCCAGCTCGGGCAGGTCTCTCAGCCGGACCGCGACAGACAGCCCGAGACAAGCACGTACATAGCTTGCGCCCTCCCCTCACCCTACCTCCATCCTCCTGCTACGCCCCCCACTTACCTGACGCAAGCCTTATACGCCCTCTCCTAGCTCAAGTTAATTGCACTTTACTCTAAACTTCCCCTTGCCTCTAACTGTAACAACGCGACTTGAGCGCTGGAATAGGCGGGGCGCGGCGGGCCTCCCAACTTGGAACGAGTCGTCGAGAGTCGCGCGCGCGTAAAAGCAGGCCGAGATGAAAAATTCCTCGCAGGTGACGCGACGGGACGAGCAGGCCGCGCCACATCGGCGCTGGCAGTAGTAGCAGCTGCCAAACGTGCGGGGAGGGGTGTGCGCTGCAGAGCAACGGAAAGGCCGCCCATACCAGGCCATTCATCAAGTTTTCCTAGGATAGTTTTGGCAGAGATGGTACATTTAAGTAACAGAAATAAAAAATACATATAAATAATGAGTGTGAATAATTGCTTCCCAGAGAATGAGTACTGGCCAGGCCACCCCTGCTGGACCCGCCCCTCCCCAGCTCAGCCTCAGCCATGCTGGACAAGCAGCACGTGCCCGCCCCGCCCCCGACCGCCGCAGCTGTGGCTGCCTGCCTTTTCCCTTCTGACGCGGTCAGCGCCGCCGAACGAGAAAAATTGCAGCACTTTACGCCTTATCGACCGAAATGAGTGCGACCGCGAGAGCAGGGCAGCTAGGCCAGGGCAGAGCGGGCCGAGGGTGGGGGGGTGCGGGCGGCGGTGACACGCGGGCCTCTCCAGAAGTGCCCCACCCCTATTCCCCACGCCCTTCCCACCCCTTTCATTTCAGCGCCAGCTGTCCTGCCCCGCGTGGCCCCGGCCAGGCCCGGCCCGGCCCCACCCGGCCCAAACCGACCGCAAGAGTGATTGCTCCCGTTTGTAGCCAAAAGCCCAGCGCGGCGAGCGCTCGCGCTTGCCCCCCCCCCCCTCCACCCCCTCGCCCCGCGTGCCTCCGCGCGCCCCGGCACCCTTGCTACAACCGTACCCTGGCGCTGGGCTGCCCGCTGCGCTCCGCTCCAGAGTAGTACCCGCTCACCATCGCCGGTCAGTGAAGTTGGCTGGACCCTGCCTGACGCGGCTGCATTCCCTCTGGTGTTCCCTCTGCCGTCAGATTCTGGAGATCGCTCTCGAGCCTCAGTCCTAGTCGCACTCAAGTGGCCCCGCCATTCTGCCATTCCCCAGGCACTCCATACTCCATAGGTGCGACAAGGACGACTGAGGCACGAGCTCGCGATCTTCTGAAGCAGACGGCTGCTGTCCGGACCGAGGCCGTCGTTCATGCACACTACACACCCACCCGGTCTAGCAGAGCGCGTTCGGAATACGCACAATAATGTGGTGCGCTCCCCTCCCCCCTGCAGAGAGTTGGCCAGCACCCCTTCCCTACGTGCTCGCTCCACACTCCACACAGACGCGTGGTCGCAGAGATAACCCCCGACTCCCCACCCCGACGCCGGTTGGGAGGGTGAACCACCGTGAACCACCGTACGTGGCGATGGCCGTTGGTGTTAAGATTAAGCCTGTATTTCGTAGTTCGCGAGGCCGCGGAACTGCCCATGAAAAATTCCACGCAGCTGTTTCTGAACCGCGAGCTCCCTCGCCGCACCTAAACTGCTGCTTCTCCTCGCCTGATAAAAAAAGTGCCTGCTCGCCGCGTGAAACTGATTGCACATTCCGTGTGCGCTGCGCTGCCCGGGTCGAGGCACTACTGTGGCTGGGCTGCGCCGCTGTGCCTTTACTCTGTCAGAGACAAATGTTTGTAAATGTTTGTTCTCTCGGATTGCGCGGAGCGTGCTTTTTTTTTCCGTACGGTACATGACTCGCAGTCATTCTTTTGCGTTGGATCTCTCACTGCCCCGCGCCTCTCCAGGCGGGGAGTAGCGGCCTTCGCACGGTCACGCCACATGACGCGTGCAGCAGGGGGTGGCGGGTGGCGCCTCTCCAGATGAGCCTCTCTACAAAGAGCCCCGCCCCGCCCCGCCCCGCGGGGACAGTTTCTCGAGCAGAGTGGTCCGTCCCGTCCGGGCCGAGGGCCGAGGCGGGCTGCCATCGCCGAAGCCATCGGCCAGCCTTTGTGTGCGACCTCTGGGCCGGGGCCCGCCGGCACGCAGCGCCGCGCTGTAGGCCCGAATAGACTTAGCGGAGACTTCAAGAGGCGCCAAGAAAAGTGTGAGTCCTCGGGGACCACCAACCACGCCCGCCCCGCCCGCGCGACTACAGCGCGCTATGCGCGACGGCTGTGCGTGGACCGAGGGCCGGGGCTCGCTTCGAAAAATCATTGAACGCCCCAAAAAACAATCATTTGAAAAAAATAATACAAAGACCAAAATAAAATCGAGAAGAGAGACACAAAAAAATCGCTAAAATTCAGAACAAAGAAACAGAAAACTAGGATAAAAATTGAAAAAAGCAAGAAAAGGGGGTGGGTGTACGAAAAATTATGAAAAAGTGAAATGTTCGTTGAAAAATCAAAACAATCATTTTCAAAAAAATCAAAAGTAAATATAATCATTTTCCACATTTTGTGTGAGTGATCCCCCTTGGCGGTGAGCTCGCCCCCGCGTGCACTGCGGGTAGGGGCGGGACGAGGCGGACAGAGAAATGCCGAGGGAGAGGAGGGAGGCAAGGGATGGAGAACAGCAGAGTGAGGTTGTGCAGGGCAGGGACTGGAGAGGGCCCGCCCCGCCCCGCCCCGCCCCGCCCCGCCGCCCGCAGTCCACTGCAGCGCCGCGTAGTCTGGAGGGGCGCGACGTGGCGCGCCGACAAACGGCTCAAATTGGTCCTGGCAGAATAGTGGAAGGAGAGTGTGTGGACCAACTTACCACGCTCTGCACGCGCCCGCCTGCATCCCCGTCACCTCCTTTTCTCTTTCATTCTATTCCTTTTATTTCCGCACCCTTTACCGCCACCCCCCTCACTTCCGGCGCGGCGGCATTGTATTTTATTTCCGCCATTTTCACATTTTGTTATTTTTTCAGGCAGCAAACGCTTGTGCAGTGAGGTAGGCGGGGTGGGGGAGGGGGTGGTGGTGGAGGCTGTGACAACGCGCCGCATCCTCCTTCCTCCTGGCCCTGGCCGCCCTCGCCCTGGCCGCCCTGGCGCGGTTCCACCGTCTCGCCTACTCGCGTTACTGTCTCCTCACCCGCGGACGACTGGCGGGCAGCGGCACAGCGGAACCATCGGGGAGCGGAGTGAGAGAGAAGGGGAGAGAGAGAGAGAGAAGGGGAGGGAGGGAGAGAAGGGGAGGGAGAGAGAAGGGGAGGGAGGGAGAGAAGGGGAGGGAGGGAGAGAAGGGGAGGGAGGGAGAGAAGGGGAGGGAGGGAGAGAAGGGGAGGGAGGGGAGGAGGCGAGGGAGGGAGAGAAGGGGAGGGAGGGAGAGAAGGGGAGGGAGGGAGAGGAGGTGAGGGAGGGAGAGGAGGCGAGGGAGGGAGAGAAGGGGAGGGAGGGGAGGAGGCGAGGGAGGGAGAGAAGGGGAGGGAGGGAGAGAAGGGGCACTGTGAAAAATATACTCGTAAATTTACGACATTTTTTTGGAATTTTGATTTTCAAAATATGTCGTAAATTTACGACAGCCCATTCTTGCTCGTCGGTCAGTTCCAAGTCGATATGGAGTGCTTGTAAATTTACAATTTCAAATCGTAATTTTACGACTTTTATCATGGAAAATTTTCCCGTAACCCTTACGAGTATTTTTCACAGTGGGAGGGAGACAGAGAAGGGGAGGGAGGGAGAGAAGGGGAGGGAGGGAGAGAAGGAGAGGGAGGGAGAGAAGGCGAGGGAGGGCGTTGTGTCATGGAGAACAGCGGACAAACGAGGACGCGCGATGCGACGTTGTTCTCTTTCCAATTGCGCCTTCCTGGCCGGGATGCCCCCACCCCCGCCCCTTTTCCCCGGGGGACGTAAACCTGTCTCAGTGCTGCTGCCATGTATTGGCGCCAGAACTGGAAAGGGGAAAGATAGGGGAGGAGCCGAGGACCGCGGGGCCGGGCCCGGCGGCCGCCCGTCGCGTCGGGCTGCGGCCCCCGACCGAAACAAACCGAACCGAACGCACTGCTGCTCGTTTTGATAGATGGGATGAAGATGAGGAGAGTGACTCGGCTGGGGTTCGAGCCCCGCCCGCCGCCGCCCGCCCCCCGCCGGTGCGCGCAGCCCGCCCCGCGCGGCCCAGAGCTCCCATGTCGATTAGTGTTAAGTGCCGGCGGGAGGCGGATGCTGTTTGGAAGTTGGCGAAAGGGCGCCTGAGGGGTGGAGTGGGGTAGGGGCATGGCACCCCCTCGCCCCCGGGCAAGGGGTGAGCGGAGGGGATATAACGGCTGAGGCTGAGAGGGGGGCGGGGTGAAAAAGGATCCCCAATACTTGGCACGCGGGGGCCACGCCACGCGTAGCGGCTCTGCGAGGCCACAATATCGAAATCTGTCCCCTTATAGCGCGCTGGCACAGGCCCGCCCCGGCCAGGCGCAACTTGAAGAAGAACGGCTGTTTTCTGGCCGCGCTCTGGCTCGGAGAAACACCCCCCTCCCTCTCTACCCCCATCCCAACTCGGCACAGCACCCCACGCCTCAGCCAGACAACACGCCAACGCGTGTCCGTTTGCTCGCTCGCACGCTCTCTTTCTCCTCGCTTTATATCGCGTTTTCCACGGCGACCGCCCCACCCCTCACCTTCCCCACGAGTCTATAGAACTTATTGCTCTAACCGAGAGATTTCTTTCTACAAAAGCCCGGGGCCAGGGCAGGGCACACCACCTCCACTTCAGAGTGCCCGAAGGACCCGAAGTATAGTGCGGTGCGGGGCATGCGGCGGGCGATACACACACACACGCACGACGCGCTCGGCTGGGGAGGCTGGGCTTCTCGGCCGAACACTTTTCCACCCACCTCCACCTCCCCGATGAGCGCCCCGCGCCCCGCGCCCCCACCCCAGGCTTGCACAGAAGAAGAGAAAACGCGAGTCCCCATAGGGCTGACCTCCCCTAGCTCCACCCCCTTTGGCATTTCAATTTGGATCCGGCCGATCCGGACCTCCGCCCGGCCAGCCGGGCCCCTCGGCAAACAAACTGGACCTGACCCAAGCTCAGCATTCCACATCGCCTCGCCCGGCCCCGCCCCGCCCCGCCTCGTTACCTTTTTCCTGCCCCCGCCCCTCAGCCCGTGTCACTGACCCGCCCTCGCCTCGCCTCGCCTCGCCCTCTCGAGCACGACACGCAGTGCATGTGTGTCCTCCGGTCCGCTCCGGGGCGGCCGGGCCGGGCCTCCCTCCAGAGGGCCCCCCTGAAGGGCGCAGCGTGACGTCGTCGCCGCTCCCCTCCCTCCCTCCCTCCACCCCGCCCCGCCCCCGTGGCCGCCGAGGCGCGGGGCGGAACACGCCCCCTCGCTCACGCATCGTCGTGTGATGGGCAGGGAGAGGAGAAATAAAATAGGGAAGGGGAAAGAAAAACAAAAGATAGGAATAGAAAGAGAGCAAGCGCAAGCTAAGAGGCAAGGGGTGGGGCGGGGGACCAGGGACCAGGCCGGGCCGGGCCGAGCCGAGCGGAGTGGTGCAGGGGGAAAAAGCCAAGTGATTGCGTCCCTGGCAGGGCTGGTCGCCGCCCTGCCCCGCCCGCCACGCAGCCGCCGCACTAAATCGATGTAAATGGTAGGCCGGGCCGTGCGGGGCCGTGCGGGGCCGTGCGGGGCCGCCAGCCGCCAGCGTCCCGCCGCCGTGGCCCCGCTCCAAATAAATTGGTTTCTCTAAACGCGACTGTGCAAGCATTTGGCCGGGCCGGGCGGCCCTGCCGGCCCTACTGGGGGCGGCGACGACAGCGGCGCCGGCGGCGCTCAGGCCCGGACGGATGGCGGAAGTGAGGTTAGGTGCCCCCCCTCCCCCCTCCCCTGCTGGTTTCGTTTGCTTTGCGCTCCAAACTGCCACATTCCCTCTAGGACGGCTTGCTGCCCGCCCGCCTCTGTCCTTCCAAATTGATGCTAGAATCCCACCGTAGGGCTCTAGTCGCTTTGGGGCGGGGGCGGGCCGAAGGGGGCCGAGCCGACAGGAAGGACTGGTCCTATGGTCGCCCACGGCGCGGCAGCCTCCCCCTCCCCCTCACCCCTTATTACACGGAACACGCACCCCTCCTTCATTTTAACCCACTAAGCCCCGCTTCGCCCGCTTCCGCTCCCGGCCTTACTCTCCTGCCCATCCGTGTGCTGTAATTGTCTGTGCGAGCAGCAACGCACATTTCGCAACACGTCCGGCGCGGCCTGTGTTACAGGGAGATTGGGAGAGGGGGCAGGGGGCGCACCGTAAGCCAGGAGGGCGGCAGATTTCTGGTGAGTACCGGAGTGTGCCCCCTCCCCCGCCCCTCCCATTTTTCTCCCTCCTATAACCGCGCCGCCACCGTTCCTTCACCCTCATCCTCGCGTAAACGCATTTCTACTGCGTTGCAAAAGTAAAGTTTGCGTTTAATATCCTGGCCCCGTCGGAAGCGCAGGACCGCACCCGCCAGCAACAAGACGTCCAGGGGGAGAAGAGCGGCCAGCAGGGTGATTCCGAACACCGTTTTATAGTTGCCCTCTCTCTCTCGCTCCTTATGCCCATGCCCCGTGAGAGCGACAAGGAGAGAGCGATGAAACCAGTGTGCGGAATCACCCTACTGACGGCTGCGGGAGGACGCCGATGACGAGCTGGACGGGAGGACGCGAGCTCCGCCCGATCAGGGCACAGGCACAGGCGGCACAGCGAAGCTCGGCAAATGTTTCGGAAAATCTTGCATCTCTCTGATGCGGCCCAGCGGAAAACTAAAAGCTTTTACCAGCATCTTCCATTGAACCGGGGCGGCGGCGGCGGCGCCAGCAGCCGTGCCGTGGCCGGGCTGAGAGCAGAGACTGGACGAACCCGAGCCGAGCATTCCACTTCGCTAAAAGCACGGAGTTGCCAACACCAAAGTCGAAGGTCGCAGCCAGCCGCAGCATCTCTGGGTCTGGGGCGCGGGGCGCAGCGATGTGGGTGGGGGTGGGGGCGGGGTTGTCGGGACGGGGGAGCAGGGCTGGTGGTGGAGGGGAGGTGAGGGGAGCGGCGCCGGGGCGGGTCCGGGCTGCCCCCGGCCCTGGCCCCCGAGAATCTCGCGAGAGGGTTGCGCCCGGCGGCTTAGACCGAAGCGAACGAGCCGCCGAATCGCCGAATTCATTTTCCTGGTGTTTCGTTCGTAAGTTGCGGTAGGTCAGCTCACATCATCGGGGTGGGTACTTCGCGGCAAGGGAGGGGGAGAGAGCGCGGGCGCCGGATTGGGTTGCGCAGGGCGGTCGGGTAGCGCGGACCTGGTTTGGTGAATGGAGCGAGACTATTTCTCTGAGTCCATTCATCGCGATACTCTCGAAAAACAAATGCACCGGAAGCCATCTTAAACTGGCTCCTGCGGCATTCTGACGCCAAAATTAATAAACAATATTGATAGACAAATTCTGAGGAACTCGCATTTGTCAATATGTAAAAGGTTTGAGGACTTTGGGTGGGCTGAATTCTGCTTTGGAATCGCCGACTTCCGGTGCATTTTTTTTAAAGTCAAAGACTCTAGACAAACCTCGCGGATCTAGTGACGGGTAGAGATCACTCGCCCCCCGCTTGCTCAGGCTCAGGACCGGCGCGGCCAGCACGCAGCGGCCGAACTTCTTCGTCTGCCGACTCCAATGTTGAGCGAGACCGAGACCGAGCTGGCCACAGCCGGAAAGGTAAATACACTCACCCAGGATCCCTCGAAGAATAAAGCACCTTTTCCCGAGGCAACGTTCCACGAGACCGCCGGTGAATGGGGGGCGATCAGCTGAGTGAACGGACGACGCCATCTTGTCGATTTTGCAATCGCGCGTAACATTGGAGGCTGTCGCGCGAGACATTCCGAATTCGAAAGAATAATCTTGTTCGAAATAATCTTGATCAACGGGGAATCGCGTCGGTACTTCTCCCGAACACCAAGCGTACAGTGAAAACAGGGGATACGAACGAAAATCGCGTCGCAAGCGTCATACAGGACGACTGGACCTGATCGGTTTCAACTTCAACTGTTCACCTCACCCGCATCAACATTTAAAATGCGATCAGCCTAAAGAAAAGCATGTAAGTTCAATCGGGTTGGCTAGAAGCTGGTCTAAAAATTACATGTTTTGAGGGGGAGTGACGGAAAAATTGAGCGATCTTTGTGAAGGTTTCATCCTTTTGATGACAAAGTATGCCTGATGGCGCGAGGACCGGGCGGGTCCCGGAGGGCGGGAGGTTTAAAAGGTTCGTCGGGGCGACTGCACGAAGGACGGTACCGTAACGGTGGGGCGGGTAGGGGAAGAGTAAAGGGCGGTAGCGCTAAACTAGCTAAACGGGTTGCCGTGTCGACGTGCCTGTGAGGAGAGGCGGGCGGGGGGCGGGGTAGGGGCGGGGGGCAGGCAGAGACAGAATCACCCGCTAGAGACCACGCGCGCGGACCAGGTGGGGGGGGGGGGCAGCAATAACACTGGCATAGGTGGAACAAAAGGGGTCAATAAAAAAGAGAAAAATGGTCGAGAGGGAATAGAAATCGCGGATAAGGAAGGTATAAGGCCGCGAATGGTGGACAGTAACGGACGCGCCAAGGGCCGCAAACGCCATCCTCGCCCGGCAAAGCAGAGGAGTGAAGAACGGGTAAAAAAAGATTTAGAAACTGTGGAGACGGAGGGGGAGTGGCACCCCTTGAGGAGAAGCCGCTTGCACTTTCTCTTTATCCCGCAAATCCCCCGATGATGCCCGGGACCTTAATTAATCAGTCGGGGCTTTAACGGCGGCTTTAAAAGCGATGTCCCTCGCGGCGTCAGAGTAATGTGCGGCGGGGCTGCGCCTCCCCGACCCCGCTCCCCCGCGGGCCCACACAGCGCCACCGCGGGAAAATGGGCCATGAGGACCTACCAGCCCAGCCCCACCCCCTCCCCTCTCCACCCTCCAGTCGTCCTTATCACAGACGCCTTTCCCTTTCAGCCTGTCAATATGACTGGAGCTGACTTCCCGATGCCGCGTTTGCCCCCCCCCCCCCTCCCCGCGTCGTTCCCCCTCCCCTTCCCACCTTCACACGTCGGAGGATGTCCTTCCCCGTCTCGTGACGGGCCCGCTCCGGCCGTGCGGCCGGGCCGCGCCACGGGGCCTTGCCGTGCACGTCCGTCACCTTCATCTGCCCTCTCTCTCTCTCTCTCTCCCTCCGACCTGACGCTTCACGGATCGGGCTGGTAAATAAAATATTGCGTTCCAAAGTTTAAAATAGCCATTTTCGTTCGGTCCGCGGTCCGGGCGCGGCGCCGCTCGTGACGTCATAGTGCTCGGATGGGATGGGGCGGTATCGACGTTGGTGGACACCTCTGCCCCCCCCCCGCCCCCGGCCCATCCGCGAAACACTCCAACGGCACGCTTCAGCAACCGGCAGCGCTAACGGGACTCGCTAGCCACCGTGCTAGCGGGGCTGCGCCGCGGCGAGGCATGGCGAGGCGTGCCTATGCTTGACAGCAGCCCGACGACCACCGCACGACGACGTTGCTCACCTGCAGAAAGACGTCCGCACGACGACGGGGACGGGGTGCCATCGGCGCCGCAGCAGTGCGGCACGGCGCAGAAACTCCGGTCCACTCCACACAACTTTGACAGCCCCGGTCCAAATCTTTTCCCTTGGAGTTGCCGCTGCTGGGGTGACAGCGCGCGGGGCGGGGCGGGGCGGGGCGGGGCGGGGCGGGGCGGGGCGGTAGAGCCCCACGGGGGCGCCGGGGCCCGGGCCGGAGCGCGCCGTGCGCTGTCACGTGTCACGTGCTCCGGGGCGCACCACGGCGTGGCGGACTCGTGCTCGCTCGTGCTCGAGCGGGAGGGGGCCGGGACGGGCGCGGGCGTGCGGGGCGGGGCGTCCAACCGACTCGCGGAGCGAACCGACTCTGGACTGGCGGCGGCGGCGGGCGGGCGCTGGCGGTGGCGCTGGTCGGGCTGGAGATACGCCGCGCAGCGCGCCGGGCCGGCGGTGTGCCGACGGGGGTGGGCCAGGGGTGGGCCAGGGGTGGGTCGGGGGTGGGCAGGGCAGGGCCGGGACCAGTGCCTCGCTCCACCGCGCCCGTCGCACCTTCGCCCTCCCCCCTCCCCACCCAACGCCCCCGCCCCGCCCCTCACCCGCCCTGCCAAGGCTGGACCGCCGCTCCGCCGCTCCTCCCGGCCGGGGGCGCGTGCGAACGCGCACGGGGCGCTCCGCCGCGCCGGGGGGTGGCCGCCGCTCCGGGGCAGTCGCACGCGGACTTCGGACGCAGCCGGAGGGAAGGGGGCGCATGCGCGCCGGGCGCCCCAGCAGCGGTGGCGGCCTGCGAATCGTGTTGTCTCTCTCGCACCCAATCAAGGCCGAGCCGGCAAGGGTGCGAGGCCCGCGGGTGCGAGCGGGACGGACGGGGCCAGGCGCGGCGGCGGGGTGGGCTGGACGCGGTACTCGGCCGCGAGGGGTGGCGTGGTGCGGTGCGGCGCGGCGGCCTGGAGGACGAGGAGGAGGAAGAGGAGGAGGAGGAAGGGTGGTCTTGGCTCGGGGGCGACAGAGACAAAGTACGATTATGGGGATGGGGATCGCGCCACGCTGTGCGGGGCGGGGCGGGGGTATGTAGGTCAGGATCACTTTGGCAGGGGACTGGGGACGGGGCGGGGGCGGGGTGGGGCGGGCGATGATGTAGGGCGGGGCCGGGTGGGCGCGGTCCAGTGGAGTGAGGCTGTGCACGCGTGCAGCGCCGCAAAGGCCAAGGAGTCACAAAAAGAGCCAGGGGGGCGGGGGGGGGGACTGCGTGGGACACGGCGAAGACGTCGTCTCAGGGGTCTCAGGGGGCTTCACAGGTGCAAGATGTGGGAGGGCCAAAAGCACTCGACATGTCCAAGGCAAAAGAGAAAACTGCATTGTTTTTTTTCTTTTTTAATTTTAATCGCGTTTTTTAATAAATTTGTTCTGGTCTTTCACAGTCCAAAATCAATATCACAGCAGACTGTTTTTAAGGGATGAAAATTGCTCTCAGTTTGACAAAAAATCAGATAAATTAGACATTGGAATACAGAACTACCATTGGTCACAGACTGCAACAATCAACTCTTCTAACAACATTTCATTTATAATTTTTTTTTTTCAAATAGTAACCTTTTTGGTAAGATAAAAAAATTGTAATAAAAAAGCACAACTTACAGAAACAGTTGGCATAGTCAGTTCAACTTTGTGCATTTATCATTCACAGCGCAGAAGATTCCAATAGGAAATAAAATCAACAATCTAAGCAGCTCTCTCTTTGGTAATTCAGTATTTTCCTTGCTTGAAGCTGCCCTGATTCGAAAGCACCATGAGTTGTTGAGAAATGTGATTCATGAGAAGCTTCCCCGGCTAGTAAGATGACTGGATGCTAAAGTAGGAGCAAAATTCATGAAAGAAAGGGAAAGAAAACTTTACACAGACCTATGCCTTCCAAACATTACTTCATACCTTCTTTGAAGTACCCACTTCAGTATAAACTGGTACTGCAAGGTCTTTAGGACCACATCCAATTTTATCACAGGTTGAAGTTGTATGGCTGTAACCACCCCTTATGTAGGGATTACTGAACCAAGTAGACCTATAGAGAAAATCATGCTGATATTCTCACACATGCACAACAACAGAAAACTGGAAGGAAAATAAATAAGAAATTAACATACCTCTTAATAAATTTGGGGAGGGGTATTTCTGGATTTTTAGCACACTTTCTGAGTAAATTTGTGCAGTGCAATCCAACAACGTCTTCATCTAATTCCTCCATATATGCAGCACCATCACCACCAACCCACGCAAGAAGAATAGCCGGATTATGTGAGAGAACATCAAAACCCGTAAAGTCCTTTAACCACCAGTCTGCTTGCTATAAATGAAGAGAAAAAGGTAGTAAGTTATATACAATATCTTCAAATATGAATCAAAAGGTTCAATTTTTTGTTGGTATTTACCATAGACTTTGTATCAATTTCATCACCAGTGTTCCTTACAATTTGAAAAGCTTGCTGTTTGCTATCCCACCACGGTTCATTATAGAATAGAAAAACTTTATCAACAACTCCAAATCCAATTGCTTCGATAACAGATGTCAAGGAGTTTGGGAGGTGGGGTTGAAACATTGTTTGATGATTTGCTTTTAGGAAACCAATTGAACAAGTAACTATTACATGAGACGCACTTATTGAAGAGCCATCCTCACAAATTACAGTTACAGGAAAAAGTGAAGCAACAGAGTTGCAGGATACTTTTTTTTCCCAGACAACAGACTTTACAGGTGAATTATAATGAATGATTTTGTCAGGAAGGTCTTGAATAAGTGCATCAATGACTGAGTTGTATCCATTTGACAAATTTATACAATCATCTCCACCAGTAAACTTGTACTTCCCCCAGTCTCTTGCTGACAACAAATTAAGATCTGAGCAAGAATTATCAATTTCTTGAAACCTGAGAAAAGATAACAGTTAAAATGCTCTTCGCAGATCACATCGCACATAGATTTTAATTTAAAATAGCTGTAGCTCATACCTCAAGTGCCAATGGAATAGTTCCCATTTCAGTAATTTGTCCTGAGTTGTATCATCTTCACAGCTGTCTAAATATTCCTGAAAACGGTCTCGAAGATATTGGCCAACAGATTGTGGGTAATTTTCAGTAGATTCCACAAATTCTTCACAATCTTCTAGAATGCAAGATATCTTATGACTAACATGAGCAACTAATGAGCTGCACAATTCAGTTCCATCAAGCCTTAAATATGGACCTGAACAAGAACATTGACATTCTTACATCTCAAACGAATCGTAGATTGTGCTCTTGAGCTTTTAATAAAAATGTTGTACTTACCTAAACCCTCATGAGAGGTTGTGTTAGACAAAAGATTTTGTTTGCAGGCAATTTGATAGATTGGATTGTCCTCACCATGTATCCATTGTGCACCTAATTCTATGTGACTGGCCTCAACAGGTAGAGTGCAAACACGTCCCCCTGCTCCCCCTTGCGCTTATGGAAATAAAAACATATCACAATGAGAGTTGGTTCATCACGTATTTCTTTACATCAAATGAGTGGTTCAGCATACCTTCCAGAATGACAATGTCAGTTACTCCAGCAGCAACCAGCTCTCTAGCAGCACCTAGGCCTGCCATTCCAGCACCAATGATAATTACAGAGCATTTCTTGGGCTTTTTTTGTTGCCAACTGAAGGGGATTGTCCTGTAATGAAAAGAGCATGAGTCAAGGGTGAACTTTCCTTTTTTTGCCTCATAAGACTTTTTTAGGACATTTAATCACAGCAAGCTTTGTAAAGAACTAGATTAAGTAATAATAATGGACATATCTATTGACATTTTTCTTGTTGAAAATCTATGTTGTCAATTCAGGAAGTTTTAGAAAAGTTAATACTTGGTTAATAATTAAAAGACCCTATGGATAGTTAATTAAGATTGTTAGTGCCCAAACGCACCCATTAATTGGTATCAATCAAATAACAGCATAAAGATGTGTATCAGGTGAGATGTTGAGGGATCATGTATCGTAGGTTGAGAGTTGGTGCCAAGATGACATCACCATGAGGTGCCGCCTCACATTCAACAACATACAGCAAGTAAGGGATGCCATGACCTGAGAAAACCATTTTTCATATCAATACAAAGAATAAATAACAATGCTCTAACACAAAAAAACAAAAACAAACAAAAAAACTGATTTTAAAGGAAGGGGAATGCACTGCAACATCAAATTTTGTACATGCAGATAATTTTTTCCTTGAACACATGAGATAACCATGCAATTTATGAAGCGGACTCTAGAACAAGGCCTGAGTTGTGGGCAAAGCTTTGATTTTTGCCTACCCACTTGGGGTTTTATTAAGGGCTGAGGGGGGAGGGGCGGGGCAAGTCCCTTTTGCTTCCTCTCCCCTCCCTCTCCAAATCCACCCATGCAATTTATGACATTTAAATTAAATGGAATTATTCAGAACAGACCTGCATTCCTCTTGCATTGAACCATGCATTACAAAATTACCAAAAACGCCCTAAATTTTTAAAAAAATACAAAACAGCAAAGAATAAGAAAAGAGCCTTCAGATAGCAATCTAAAGAGATGTGTATTTAACATCTGTGTCGAAGGCCACACAAAGAAAAATACAGGAAAAAAAATCTAAGTTTAAAAATATGGCTTTAGCGATGACAGACAATAACTGATAACAGTCAAGGGGGACTTACTCAGCTTACACGACTAGTTAGCAATACTTACTTTACATCTCTAAGAATTCTGTTAGCTTCTCTCCATCCTGATTCAAGGGCTCCATGGACCATTCGAAAGTATCGGTTTTGTTGATTTGGGTCTCGGCTGAACATTTTTTTCTGAATGGAAAGGAAAGCAACACACAAAATAAGAAATTGGTTATCTCAGGAAATTAATGAATTTAATACAGGTATTTCTAAGACCCTAGGTTCACATTAAAATTTAAAGAGGAACAGAAATACAGGATGGTAACTGTTCAAATTCGGAAAGGATGAATGAGCTATGATTATTTTTGTAGCTCGAGAATGACCTATAACCTTTATGTGCTTGGGTGCAATACACCTATGAATTAAAAGAATCGTACAGATGTGTTGTCACAGACAAAACAAAGAAGAGAAAACAGAAGCAAACTAACACCATGATATTTGGGCGTGGGGAAGAAAACCTACTTTTGCATTGCCCGAAAACAACAGATTTGGGGTGAAAGTTTGTGAGTTGCTTGTCTGCTGTTGTCTGCTGCTGTCTGCTCCTACGTGGAGGAGGCGTGGGCAGGACATGCGCACTTCGCGTGGTGCGTGGTGATGGATTTCAGAGACTCCATACCCTGTACATGTGTATTTTGAATGATAATTTTAAAAAGTGTGCGATGATTTTCAGTTATCTTGAGATTTTCTTGTCTTTTAGGGAAACAAAAGAGTTAAGATGTCTTTTTCTTGTGAACACTGCATGTGAAAGATTTGCCGAATGTTTAAAACACCCCGCCATTGGGATCTTACAATGCAGCCAGCCTTGTAACATGTTCGCAATCTGCCACCACTCTTTTCAAGCTTTTACTTAACACCGTATGCCATCTAAAAGTAAACATTTGATACAATAATGTCTTTTTAAATTTAATCTTTGTGTAAAAAAATCCCATATACGGCAGTTTTCCCCTTTCATTCTTTCTCCGTAAAGTTTTCTTACCTTTTCGCCCCCCACCCCAGATGCTCTGACGTATGCGGCGAATGATGCATCGGGGAGTGTTCGGTGGGGGTTAGATAGTACCAAAAAAATCTTGTTTTCCTTTATAAATAGTAACAATGGACAAAAATGGAAAGAAAGTTATTGTTTGTGACAATGGAACAGGGGTAAGTACAACAAAAACATCTGAGGAACTTGTCTAGTATTTGTAAAACTTCGTCCGTATCGAACGTCCTAGCCTCACCCACTTAAGCCTGTCTGTCAAACAATAACAACTTTGTGTCATTTTTGCCTTACATTTAACTTTTATTAACTCAAACAGTTTTGGTCATTCACATTACTCCATCTCGGCCGCTAAATATACTTTTGCTTTTGGCCGCCTTGCTGTTCAAGTTTATCTTAACCTAAATTCATGATGTTGTCATTACATTTTTGGGACCACACCTGTGAGATTAGCCAAATTCTTTCTGAATTTTATGTGAGTTTTCATTTTTACTCGCTACATGACGGTTTTCATCATGAAGGTAGTGTTGTGAACCCCAATCTTCAATACCCTCACATGAATGATTCATAAAGTTATACATGAAGGATTTATTTTTCAGTAAAGCTTTATGTATTATGATTTTTGATTTAATGTTTCTTTGTTTTTCCCAGTTCGTCAAATGTGGATATGCAGGTTCTAATTTTCCTGCCCACATCTTCCCCTCCATGGTTGGACGACCCATCATCCGAGCAGTGAACAAAATAGGAGATATCGAAGTTAAGGTATGATGTCTTGCGGATGGTTCAGTCCTCTGATTTACTCAGAGTTCCTTCCCATTGTTTCCCCTTCATTTTAACTTAATATCAATTATGGAGAATTGCGTTCTGTGTAAGTTTTTTGTTCCATATTGTAAGTCCTTATAAGTTAAAATAATTTTTAAGGGGGCTTATTGTGAGACTTTCTTTCTGTATCCCTGTTATTTTAAAACCTTTAGATTATATGTATAATTTATTCATTTTCAGGACTACTGTGTCAGAGTAAGCATTACATCTTTTCGTAAGCTCAAATGTGAATGGTGTTATCCTAACAAGTGTTTGTTGAATTTTCCTTTACCTCTCCCTAATACTACAAATTCTCAATTTAAAGATTTAATTTCTTTAGCATAGTTTCATATCAGATGGGAAAAATATTTTGTATTTAAGTTCAAATGAATTACAGAGTCCACTTTTATTTAAAGTTTTAACCGTATGTGAAGTGTTTTTGTGCTCTTAACCATGTGTGTTTGAATTCTTACATGTTATTTGTTTCTTTTCCTCTTCTGTGGTGTTCATATGTCTCGTTTTGGGTATCTGCAGAGTGGACAGGTAAACCTACACATGCTATTTCTACAATACCTCTAAATTCAACAAATTAAAAACCTTTTGATAGTATCAGTGAAAAACAAAGTTTTCAGATTTGTATACATCTTATCTAATCTGTGCTCTATTTTCTTTCAATTCTCCCCAAAGGAATTGACTACTATGCCTGTAAGTATGCATGGTTCAGACTCAAAGTAGCATCTCTTAAGTGTAGCATTAGAACAGCAAGGCCCAAGAAATAGAATGCTGCAGGTTTTGCATTTTACATTGCTTCATGCGCCTATGACCTGAAGCCTTTTCTATTTCATTTAATATAATTTATTCACTAGATTGAAGGCTACATGTCTTGTTTAGAATGTAAAATGCCCTTTAATTGTGTTACTGGGAAATGTTTTTTCACATTGGCATAGGTTACTTTCATGTTTCCTCTTAGTGCTATTGTAGAAATTGGCATGTGGACCGGTTATTTTTTGTGCATTTTGTATGTGTTCCTGAAAAAAGTCAACACTTCCAGGTAGGAATTTTTTTTTCTAGACTGATGCATTGGTTGTGATACTGTTTGCTCTGTTCATTACTTTTTTTCCCTGTCTTTAAAATGGTTGTCTGTGAAGGTGGATTTAGTCACACAAGGAAAAGAGTAGATGGATATGTACTTTTATCCTTAGGAGGCCTCTGATTGGGTAATATTTGATCAAGAATGTACCCACCTCCGTTTTTCTCATGAGAGGAAATCCACCTTGAGAGCTGAATGCGTTCAATTTGCTTCATGTTTGTATGGGTAGCTAGAGATCAAAACCTCTTTTTTTATTTTAACATGTAAAACTAATTTCATCATGTAGTTATAGTTGGCAGTTATAGCTCTTGTGTCTAATTTTTTGAGGTTTTAAAGTCATATGAGTCAACCCCTCCAAAATTTTACTTAATTGAGACAAGGAGACAAGTTCCTATTCTATTTGATTCAGCAGAAATTCAATATTTAGACATGGAAGTAATAAGCATGGTGGATCTGTTGTAAGCATGGTTGCATTTGTTTGAAAATCTTTTTGGGTCCTCTTCAACAGTATTTTAAGCACGAAATATGAACTAAGACATAAAACAAGGAATGTACTATTGTGCTATGACTGCATTAATCATCTCCTCATTCTCCCATTCACCCAAAAAAAAAAAAAAAAAAAAAAATGAATTACTTCTTAATTATAAAATATATATTTTTATTCTAGGATTTGATGGTTGGAGATGAAGCAAGCAAGTTGAGATCGATGCTAGAAGTCAATTACCCTATGGAAAATGGCATTGTTAGGTAATCATTATTTGCTTACCCTCATCATTTTAATGATGGAGCTTCCCATGCCTCATCATGTATTTCATCTACATAGTTTAATGCTCTGTATTTCTTCAGGAATTGGGATGACATGTGCCATGTATGGGATTATACTTTTGGTCCTGAAAAGATGGATATAGACCCAAAGGAATGTAAAATTCTTCTAACTGAGCCTCCTATGAATCCGACCAAGAATAGAGAAAAAATGATTGAGGTCTGACCTATTGGCATCAGATTAATACTGATAAAATCTGTATATTTTGTCTAACTTATTAAGTTTTCATATTAATGTAATATTCAAATTTCAGGTTATGTTTGAAAAGTATGGATTTGCAGGCGCTTACATTGCAGTTCAAGCAGTTTTAACACTATATGCTCAAGGACTTATCACAGGTGTAGTTGTTGATTCCGGTGATGGAGTCACTCACATATGTCCTGTTTTTGAAGAGTTTGCTCTCCCTCATTTGACACGTCGCCTTGACATTGCTGGAAGAGACATCACTCGTTACCTGATTAAGGTAAAAGTTACTCTTTACTCATTTGATTGATGTGTTGTTTTAACAAGTCTTCTAAATGTTTGTTGCCCTGCAGCTTCTGCTACTAAGAGGCTATGCATTCAATCACTCTGCTGATTTTGAAACAGTTCGTATGATGAAAGAAAAACTGTGTTACATTGGATATGATATTGAAACTGAGCAGAAGTTAGCCTTGGAAACTACCGTTCTAGTTGAACCATACACTGTGAGTCACTCAGACCATTATTTGTATGAATTGAATTCTCAGTGTTCTGCCGCCTTTAATATTATTTTTCTTTGACCTGTAGTTACCTGATGGAAGAGTAATCAAAGTTGGTGGAGAGCGCTTTGAAGCTCCTGAAGCCCTTTTTCAGCCTCATCTTATAAATGTTGAGGGTCAAGGTAATTTGAAACAAATCTTGCAAAGTTTCAATTATTGGTTTTTATGAGTTATGAAGACATTAAAAACAAGCTCATGTACTTCCTGTTCTTTAGGCATTGCTGAACTTGTTTTCAACACCATTCAAGCTGCTGACATTGACATGCGCTCCGAACTCTACAAGCACATTGTTCTCTCTGGTGGATCTACGATGTACCCTGGTCTACCAAGCAGACTTGAGCGAGAAATCAAGCAGCTATATTTGGAACGAGTTTTGAAAAACGACACAAATAAACTTTCGGTAAGCTCAGTTTTTTATCTTGCACTCTTTTTAAATTTGAAACCCGTATACATCATGTCATGTGTTTTACACTTAATCATTTCAGAAATTTAAGATTCGCATTGAGGATCCACCAAGGCGAAAAGATATGGTTTTTATTGGCGGTGCTGTCCTAGCTGAAGTTTCTAAAAATTCGGACACCTTTTGGATGACAAATGAAGAATACCAAGAAAATGGTGTTGGGGTATTAAAAAAACTTGGTGCCAGGGGCAACTAAAGTTTTAGTCTTGAAGCTTATTTCTTAAAATTCTATATCACCTGTGGAAGGAGTTGCTCTTCATTCCACAGATATTCCTGAGCTGACAGTGAAAACATTTCCAAAGAAGTGTTTTAAAGTAAATCCTGGCATTTTCTTCTGTGTGAGTGCCGCTTAGTGTGTGCTCTAGTCCACGTCCAAGTGTACTACAGTATTCTAATTATTACTTGGTTTGGAAGACATATTCTCTGAGCATTTAACACAACAGTACAAGGACTTGTAATATTATTCACCCCTGTGTTTCAAACTTAAAATGTAATGTTCATAATTTTACCGAATTTTTCTTTTGGTAAAAGGAGTGACAGACTTATCCACAACAGTAATTTCTCTGGGGGGGAGAAAAACACAGTTTTGTAATTTTTTCCCCCTTTAAATTCTTATGTAATTACCAGTGCTGCCATTTGAAATTTGTAGGCATAATTTTTTGCTGTCACTTATTCTTGTAATTATTTTTGTCACACTTAACTAATGTGACAGTTAGCTATCAAAGGGGCTTACTGCCTTCGCCAAATTGTCTGATTGCTATCAGGCATCTAATTCTTTTTCTTTTCTTTTTTATTATAAAATCATCAACAACAAAAAACACTATGTTCTTTATTGAATGGAGTGGATGAAGTATGGGAGGGCTTGTATTTGTCCTCCAAAACTGGTTGTATTCCAATGGCTCTTTGCCTCTGTTGAAGTTCCTAGTGCCTGGACTATTGATTTCCTTGCCATGGGATGCACTATATGTTTCTCTACATAGAGATTGTGATTTTTCATGTGCCGTGCTCATACTCCTATTGTATTTCAACATTTAGTTTTCTATTGATTTTGGTATCATCTCTTGTGTGAAACATCTTACTTTTTGCAACAAAGTGCTACCATGCTTATGATTATAGAAGAAATATGAAATTTGAATTCACTGTTTCACATCAGAAACTTTTGAAATGGAATTATTTGGGCACATTGATTGCTGTCTTAGCTCTGGATGAATGTTATTCATGGTGTAAGTAATTCTTGTGTGCAATCAAGTTAGCATTCCATTGCCTGTAGAGCTAACAGATTTTGTACCAACTCATCATTTTATTTTTTATTTCCCCAACCTCTCTTTATTTTACTATCAAGTTTATTTCTTGCTTGTTTTCTTTTCTTTTGAACTGTATGATTGTGTCCAGATTTATAATAAATGTAAATGTTTGTATAACAATCTTTGTACTGAATTCTGTATGCATTTACTGTTGTTCTAATTTTATATAAAGTTGTTAAGAAAACGGAGAAACGTAAATGAGCAATAAAATGTATGTTTAAAAAGGTTCTCTTGAAATATTACCTAACTCTGCGATCTGATGCCTCGCAATCGAGGGTAATGTCGCGATGAGTCACTCGGAAGGGACCAGAACTCCCATCGGACAGTCACGAGCCAGAGCGGGTCAGTGTAAATTCCTAAGCGCGTGCCAGTCGCGTCATTCATTTGTCGTCTGTTTACTTGTCGTCAAGAAGTAACGACTTCGGCGAACTGCCTCTCTCTCGTTCTGACCGGCGTTTCGAACGTGACCGCGGTGGACAGCTTGGCGGGGACTTCATGGACTGTGCCTGGGCGGGGCGGGGGAAGACCCTCCCTCACATCAAACGATTTGAAAAGTAACACAATACCACAACGGATGTTCATTCGATACTGAGGAAGTGTGCGTCGTCGGTCGGTGCGTGTTTGCGAAGATGACGAGAAAATAGGAGGACTGATAAAATTCATGAATGAGAGAGAAAGAGAGGGGGAGAGTTGTTGGGCTGGGCCAGGAGGGGTCAGGGCAGGCTAAGGGGCTGGCCGGCCACGGCTGACGTTATCACCGAGCGATCCGGTCCGGCGGCGGGCGCGCCCGGGCGGGGACGAGCCGCGGGAGACGGAGACAGCAGATAAAGGAAAAAGGGTTGCTGTGCTGTGTGGTGCATGGCCCGACCCGACCAGCGAGTCAGTCGAGACGGAGCGTCGGTCAGCGCAGCGCTCGCCAACAGCGCGCTCTCATATTGCATTCAGTTGTCACTAGTGTTCGACCAGCCGCCAGCCCGGCCCCGTTACTGCGCGTCGGGTTGACGCGATGCATGTGTGTCGCCGGTGCACCTGCTAGACGAGCCCCGAGCACTAGCACCAGCACCAGCACCAGCACCCCTACACCTACATGGCGGCGGCCATGGCGCTGCGCCTGTGCTGCGCACTGCTGCTGCTGCAGCTGCTGCTGCACTCCTGCGCAGCGGTGGCGGTGAGTGCGAGGGGAGAGCCGACAGCCACCCCGATTCGGAACAGAGGGAGGCGAGGGGGGAATCACTCAAAATGTGTTATATTTTGTTTTTGATTTTCCTTTTGATTTTTCGAGGTAAATCTATCCCACTTTTTGATAAATTTTGAGCTTTTTCCTCCTATTTCGAACCTTACTCAATATTTCACAGTTTTTTTTGCGCGTTTTTTCTCGATTTTTCGGATTTTTTTTATTTTTCTTCTTGATTTTTTAAATAAAATTGTTGATTTTTCAAATGATTTTTTCGGGGCCGTATAATGATTTTTCGAAGGGATTTCTCCCCCGACCCCCTCGATCGGGGAGTTTGATGATCGCCATCGTTCGACGTAAGTGTAATTGTTTTTTCCCCTGTCCCACATTCAGATATACGACCCGGATTACGCCGGGGAGGACCTCGACGGCCCTAAGAGGATTGCAGACGACGACGAGGGGGCCGGGGTGATCACAGTCCACGCCGCGAAGAGGAAACCGCCTCCGGGATCACGGGTGTCTCCGCCTCCTCCGGCGCCGAGAGAGCCTTCCCCCTCCGGAGACTCGGACTGTCCGCAGCCGAGGAGGAAGAAAAGGGCGGCAAAGGCCAGCAAGCCCCTCCCCGTCCGGGAGGTGGTCAAGAAAGAGAAGAGGAGCACCAGCGACTACCATTGCCCCGAGTCGTGGAAAGGTAAATGGTACAGATAGAGCGAGGCTAGACACGTCCATTGACGGTCATCACTCCAGGTTATGGTGTTAGACTGCGACTGTCGCTCTGCCCCCCAGAGCTCGACTTCAGCGAGGTGCAGGAGGTGGAGTGCCCCGAGAACGCGACGGGATGGTTCCCCTTCCCCCCAGACTGCCGCAAGTACCTCAACTGTTGGAACGGTCGAGGCTTCCTGCAGGCGTGCGCGCCGGCCACCCTGTTCCACCCCATCCGCCGCGAGTGCGACTACCCGAAGAAGGTCAAGTGCCTGCCCAGCTGCCGCTCAGGTGACCCTGCACAAGATCACGTCGGGAAAGCGGCTATGTTTATATATTTTTCAATGTTAATGAAGAACACGGTTCCGCGCAGACCCCGAGGAAAGCGAGGAGGAGGGAGACATCATCGGCAGCCCCGTCGACTACGTGGACCCCGACCATCCTCGCCGACCTAGCCCCCTCATCGACGTACGCATGCGCAAGGAGAAGACACCCGCCGGTAAGTCCACAGCCAGCCTCCGAGCCCCTCACCAACAGACCCGCCCGTCGAGCAGGCGTGCGCGGCGCGTTGCCTGCCCACACCTGCACAGGCGCTAGCCGCCGTCATTCGGTGAGGTAGGCCGTCCCGTCGAGCAGACGCGCGCGGCGCATTGCCTGCCCACACCTGCACAGGCGCTAGCCGCCGTCATTCGGTGAGGTAGGCCGTCCCGTCGAGCAGACGCGCGCGGCGCATTGCCTGCCCACACCTGCACAGGCGCTAGCCGCCGTCATTCGGTGAGGTAGGCCGTCCCGTCGAGCAGACGCGCGCGGCGCATTGCTGCACAGGCGCTAGCCGCCGTCATTCGGTGAGGTAGGCCGTCCCGTCGAGCAGACGCGCGCGGCGCATTGCCTGCCCACACCTGCACAGGCGCTAGCCGCCGTCATTCGGTGAGGTAGGCCGTCCCGTCGAGCAGACGCGCGCGGCGCATTGCCTGCCCACACCTGCACAGGCGCTAGCCGCCGTCATTCGGTGAGGTAGGCCGTCCCGTCGAGCAGACGCGCGCGGCGCATTGCCTGCCCACACCTGCACAGGCGCTAGCCGCCGTCATTCGGTGAGGTAGGCCGTCCCGTCGAGCAGACGCGCGCGGCGCATTTCCTGCCCACACCTGCACAGGCGCTAGCCGCCGTCATTCGGTGAGGTAGGCCGTCCCGTCGAGCAGACGCGCGCGGCGCATTGCCTGCCCACACCTGCACAGGCGCTAGCCGCCGTCATTCGGTGAGGTAGGCCGTCCCGTCGAGCAGACGCGCGCGGCGCATTGCCTGCCCACACCTGCACAGGCGCTAGCCGCCGTCATTCGGTGAGGTAGGCCGTCCCGTCGAGCAGACGCGCGCGGCGCTTTGCCTACCCACACCTGCACAGGCGCTAGCCGCCGTCATTCGGTGAGGTAGGCCGTCCCGTCGAGCAGACGCGCGCGGCGCTTTGCCTACCCACACCTGCACAGGCGCTAGCCGCCGTCATTCGGTGAGGTAGGCCGTCCCGTCGAGCAGGCGTGCGCGGCGCGTTGCCTACCCACACCTGCACAGGCGCTACTGCCTCACTGTACGAGTCCTCCCTTTCTCCTGCCCCAGGTCGGTCCCGGAGGCACGCGTACAACGCCCGGCTCGTGAGCGTGAACGGCATACAGTGCACTATGGAGGGTGGCACCGGGCTCCAGGCCCACCCAACCGACTGCACCAAGTTCGTCAACTGCTGGGAGGTTAGTCGTCACAGTGACGAGGCTTGTGCTCGCTCCCCCATTTCTCTCTCTTCTCACCTGGTGCATGCATCTGCTACGGATCCGCAGTGGAGGCCGCACATAATGAGCTGCTCGGGCGGCACGCTGTTCAGCAGCCGCCTCAACACATGCGACCACGCGCACAAGGTGACGGAGTGCGTGGGAGGCAAGCGGCTCGCCCCCGGCGTGGAGCCACCCCCAGCTGAGCCCGCCCCCGCCGGCCTGAACCGGGCGGGCGCGGGCGGCGCGGGCGGCGCGGGCGGCGGCTACTACCAGTTCGGCAACCAGGGCTACCAGCCCCCTCCCCGCCAGGTGTTCCTCAGGCCCACCGCCGAGCCCTCGGGCTTCGCGGACCAGGTCCCCGCGGCCAGCTCCATCGGCGGCTACGGGCCCTAACCAGGTGCTGCCACCCCCCGGCGGCAAGGGCAAGAGCCTCTACCCGTCGCTGCAGCCCCTGCAGCCGTCGCAGCCGTCGCAGGAGTTCGGCCGCGGCCCGTCCGACATCGACAGGGACGTGGAGAGCATCGGGTCGGGCGGCGTGATCGGGCCCCTGCCTCGGCCTCACCCTGGGCCGCACCCCGGGCACAATGAGCAGTGGCACCGACAACACGGCGTGCCCATGCCGACCGGTGGTAAGCGTACGGAAGGAAAAAAACCGTTTTTCGTTACAAATCGAAGGAGAAAGCCCAGCTAATTTATTATTAAATGTTTTTTTATTAATTTATTTTATTCTCTCTTTGCTGTTTGTAGACGTTCCCCCGGGTCACAGCCCCGCCTACCACCAGCACGACTATCATCACCACCACCACCACCAGCAGGGACACCACTACCCTCCGCCACCCTCCGGTCACCAGCACGGGTTCCACCACCAGCACCAGCCCGGCGCCTACACTCCCCACTCCGGCTACACCCCACCCCCCGGCCGGTACTCCCCCACTCCGAGCGGATACGGCACCCCGTCCGGGGGAAGCACCGCCCCTACGCAGGGCGGTTACGGCGGCTACCGGAGACCCGGGGGAGACTACCCTCCCCAGCCCGGCCCCGACAGGCAAGGCGGCCACAGCCCCCACTGGCACCAGGGCGGGGGGCACCGCGGCACTGGTGAGTCCCCGCGGCGCCCGCTCCTCAATGAAGGGAGGCTGGGCACGGTGTGAACAATGCTCTTTTGTTTTTTAAGGAATAAAATAGAAAACTTTGAGGTTCTCTCAGATTTTGAGGGAAGCTCCTCCTTTCTTTGAACTTTGAGGGGAATTTCCTTATTTTTGGAGGAGGCTTCCTCAAAATATGAGAAGGTTTCTTCTTAAAGTCTCGGATTTTCTAAAAAAAAAAGTCAGACATTGTTTTTACCGTGCGAGATCTATGCTATGAGCGTCCCCGCTTGCCCTCAGACCACGTGCCCGCCACCACCCCGTCGTACGACCCGCCCACCACGACGTGCCCGCCGGTGGAGGAGGAGTGGCAGGAGGGCGATGAGGACGACGACTTCAGGCAGGGCGACCTGGACCTGCGCTCCGCCGGCTCCAGCAACTGGCTCACCGTCGTGGAGCGCACCAAGAACACGAGCATGCCGCAGTCCGGGCAGATGGTGAGTGGAGCGGACCACAGCCCCTGAAGGCAGAGAGTGACACCGCACAGCACATCGTCCTCGTCTGCACCTCCCCCCCCCCTTCTCCCCATCCTCTGATCGGGCGATGTGGTTACAGGTCCGCATCCGCGGTGGTCCGACGCCGCTCGAGGGCTACGTCGAGGTGATGGGGCCGGGGTCCAAGTGGGGCTCCGTGTGCGACAAGCCCGCCAACTGGACCGTGGAGGAGGCCACCATCGTCTGCAAGATGCTCGGATACGAGAGGTGAGATTGTGCGGCGCAGGGCGACGCAGGGGCATAGTGGGTGGCTGGCGGCGTGTCCACACTGACCGCATGACCTCCGAGAGGGAAACAAATCTGAAATTTTTGTACTCCCCGTCATTCAGAAAAATTCAGGAAAACTCGAAGGAATCCAGGAAAATTCAGCAAAATTCGCGAAAATTCAGATAAATTTAGAAAAAATCAGGAAAATTTAACAAAAATCTTCTAAAATGTGTACATCAAAACTCAGATTTGTTTCCCCCTCGATGACCTCTCTTCTGTTTGGGCAGGGGCGCTGAGCTCGCCTGGCAGGGCCGGCCTCGCTCCGCCACCGGTGTCCTGGACGTGCACGTCGAGTCGGTGCACTGCTCCGGGAAGGAGCGCTCGCTCATGGGCTGCTCCATGAGCACCGGTGACGCGGGCGACGGCTGCAACCTGGAGACCCAGGCGGCCGGTCTGCGCTGCTACCCCAACTACGTGGCGCGCTGCCGGCCGGGCGAGGTGCCCTTCAGGGGCTCCTGCTACTCCATCGTCATCCCGAGGAGGGATCGCAGGGTGGAGGACGTCGCCTTCTCGCAGGACGAGGCCATCAAGCACTGCAAGAGCCAGGGCGGCCACCTGCTCGACATCGGCAGTCAGGTGAGTCCGAGGCGAGAGCTGTCGCGGTCAAGAAGGCAGACCATTCGGCAGGGGAGTGTACTCGTACCCGACTGACGACTCACCCCTCAGGCAGAGAACGACTTCATCTCGGAGTGGTTGACCACGGCGCACCCCGAGCTGGGCAGCGTGCTGACCTCCGGCGTCGGCGTGTCCGTGCCCGGCGGGGACGTGTGGGTCTGGGAGGACACCCGGGCGCCGTTCCAGTACAACCTCTGGTGGCCCGGCCCGCCCAGCAGGGAGCACGACCGCGGTGAGGACACTGGAGAGGGTGGATGAGGGAGAAGGGGAGTCCGAGCGATCCTTAATATGTTATGTATTATCCTGTTGCGCCTGCAGCCAAGGCGCCCAAGGTCGGCGAGCGCCCGCTCTGCATCCTGCTCAAGAAGGACTTCCCGTGCGACACCTGGCCCGGGGCCCAGGGCAGGGGCGCGGGCAGGGGCAGGGGTGGTGCGGGCTACGGCAGCTGGCAGGGCGTGCGCTCCTGTGGCGCCGAGTACTTCTTCTGGCACGCCGAGGACTGCGCGATCCGCCAAAAGTCGCACCCCTACGTGTGCGAGCGCAAGGCCGACGACGTCGGTGAGTGTAGTGTCTGCGTGAGCGCCGCAGAGCGACTCCCGGTGTGCAGTGCAGTGCTCACTCCCGTTCCCGATGTCATACCGTGACTCTGTTCCAGGCTGCCTGGGACCGCGCGGCACCACGTACGAGGGCGCCGCCAACGTCTCCTGGAACGGGCTGCCCTGCGTGGCCTGGGACTCGCCGGCGGCCGTGTCCGCGCTGCACTACCGCGTGTCTGAGGAGGTGCGCCGGAAGTCGCTCTCCGGGCACAACTATTGCCGCAACCTGGGTGCCACCGGCGGCAACCCGGAGCCGTGGTGCTTCGTGGACGCGGGCGCGTCGGGCATCAAGGCGGAGCGCTGCGACATCCCGCAGTGCAAGGAGAACACAGGTAACTCGACGGTCCCGGACTCGGACCTGGGCACGGAGCGCGTGACCACGCCGACCCCAGGGCTGTACGAGGCCAACGGCCGGCCGCGGCCGCCCGCGACCGCCTCAGCGTCAGCCGGTGACTCCTCCTTCCCTCCCCTGTCCCGCCCCTATCCTCCCGTGTACCTCCCCCGCCCGAGAGACCAGGACGACCCGCTGGCCGACCCTCGCGGCACGGCCTCCTTCACCGACCGGCCCTGGCCGACGCTTCCGACCTCGCGGCCGTTCGTCAGGGCGACCTCGGCCCCAGCCTCGGCCCCGGCCTCCAGCACGCCCGCCTGGCCCGACCCATTCGCCGGCAGGGGCGGGGGCGTCGAAACCCGCGCCGGCATCGGCAACGGCCGCAGAGGCACGCCCACACCGTCCCGAGGCCGGGCGTACACTCCACCACCGACCACGACGGCGCGCCCAGCGGAGACCCTCGGCCCGCCCGAAGATCCGGACCCGTCGTGGCCCGTCAACTACGCTCCGAGCTTCAGCCACCGCGAGGTCAGGCCGAGGCCCACGCCTGACGGGCGCGATCCGCCAACGCCGGCTCGGGGCCTTCAGCCTCCGTACGGGGGCGCCGCACAGCCCGGGCGCGCCACCACGCCGACGCCCCCCGTGTACCCGGTGTACCCCTCGCCCCGCGATCGGGAGGAGTACGTGCCGGCTCAGGCCCGGGAGGACGAGGCTGACTACGCCAACGTGCCCGACCCTATCCGCATGCCCGCCGGCGGCTCCGGCCCCGGCTCGGGCGCGCTGGGCTACGGCGCGCGGCCCGACCCCGCGCGGGGCTACGGACTCCCCGACGACCTGGCGGCGAGCGCGCCCCGGAGGCCCCCCGTGGTGACGGCGCGGCCCCCCGCCGAGCTCTACAACTACCTGCTGCCCGGCCAGAGCTACGCGCCGTACGCCTCCGACCCGAGCCGGCCGGCGGCGCGGCCGTCCTACTCGAACCTGTTCGGTCTGCTGCCCGCCCTCTCGCCCATGGAGCTCAGCTACTACCCCAGCGAGGGCGACCTCCCGAAGCGCGACCCCGAGGCGAGAAACGACGGCGAGGACCCTTACGGGCTCTTCGCCAGCTCCAGCGAGAGCCCGCGCCAGCAGCCCGAGCCGGGAGTGTCCCCCGAGGGGCAGGGACGCTACCCGTACCCTACAGCGGCCTACCCCTTCCGCGGCGCTCGCCCCCCGGGCAGCAGCCGGCCGTACTCGCAGGTGGGGTACTACCCCGCACCGCGGACCGCGGACCGGAGCGGCAGCGAGGAGGGTGGCTCGGCGCAGGACAGCGGGGGCGGGGACAGCGGCTCCGACGAGGAGGATGGGGACCGGGTGTCCGGGCGCTCCGGGCAGAGGCCAGCCCCGCCGGCCCCGCCCCAGCCTATGTACAACGGGCACTCTGGACCCGGCGCCGGGGCAGCTCCCTCCCGCCAGAGCAGGACGGCCGAGGACCCCGCCGCCGCCTCCACCACCACCTCCCCGACCACGGACACGGCCCCGCCCGCCGCCACTACGATCCCGCCCTTCAGCAGGCCGAACGTGAAGGAAGAATCCGAGCACGTCATGAAGATCCCCAGGCCGGGAGAGAAGCCGCCAGCACTCCAGGTTACAACGGACAAGATCTTCTTCATGTGAAAGAGACCTGTATGAGACACGCCTGATCCACAATTCCTTCCCTTTTCTATCTAGTCACCGGTTGTTTACCGTTATTATTCACTCTCTTTTCGTTTTCTGGTTTGGTTGTCACTAAGTTGTATTCTCTGTTCACTGCCCTATTGATGCTGCGCTGTTTATTGATTGATTGATATGTGACCCCTGACAAGACGAGTCAGTGGTTAACGCGTAGGAAAGTTTGTGCACTTTTGAGTTGTCCCACTATGCTTTAGTGGTGCGGTTTACTTTAACCAGTGAATAATGTGATTCTATTCGTGTATCATTATAAACGTAGGCTAAATAAGTAGCCGAACCACCTTTTAGCATAATTTAATGTACTGTGACGTCAATTGAAAAAATACATCGTAGAGAAAACGAAGGTTTCTTTTTAATTTTTCTTTGATCCCCATCGTTCACACACATGAGAAATAAAACCGAAATTTAATAACATTGAAAGTATTGAAGTTGAAAAGAAACAAAATACCAAGCTAACGAAGTTAAAAAAAATAATTAAAAGTTGAATGTAACTGCAATGGCTGGAACGGTTCAAAAGTGCACATTTCTTTTCCCCAGAGGCAGCTCCAATGGTGAGACCAGAAGATAAGTTTGGACTGGGCAGCATCAGTCGAAATGACCTTGAAAAGGCTTGCATCACGTTATGTGGAACAAGGCGAGTGTCCGTCCACTGTGCACTGACGACTGGGGCGACGGGGCGCTGCGTGGGGCACGGCGGGGCCGGCGGGGCCGGCGGGCGCGGCTTCTCAAAACATAGTCTGTTGTGACTTCTGGGGCCTTGGACCTTACGCATTTGGAAGAGGAGGGGGAGGGGGAAGGGGTGGGGGAGGGCGAGCTGCAAGGCGCGGGCATCTCAGTCATGCAGGCGATATAAAACAACCGGTCGAGGAATTTGTTGATGTTTTGGTTGGGTGGACCCGCAGAGATCAATCCGTATCTATTGCATCTATTGAGAGTGGCTCATTGCGGTTCCCGCAACACGCGGCACGCGGTCGTCAGGGAAGTTCCGCTGAAGCGGGGAGCGACCCGGGCGCGGGGCTCGTGGCAGTGTGCGGCACCGCTGCGATCTGATAGCGGCAGAGCCGGGCAGAGCAGAGGCTCAGGGCCGCGTGGGTCGCGCGTCGCGTCGCATCACTCAGCTGACTGATTCCGAAGATCGTTCACGTGCCTCGGTCCTTGTCGCACCTATGAGGGTGCCCTATGTTGAGGATGGCAGTGCCCCGTGAGTGCGATAAGGACGGAGGCGCGAGAGCGATCTTCGGAATCGGACGGCAGGGCGTGAGCGCTCATGACTAATGTGAGACGTCCATCACAACATGACGCCCGTGCGACAACAAATCAGATGACCATGATGTGGTCGCGCTCCGAGTGTTAAGTCAGAGGGGAACAGAAACGCCCTGCAATTGCAGAGAGGCCTGCCCCATTTCAATTTTTGCACCGACGTAGGTCACCAGCGCGACAGATCACAAGCGTGACACATCGCAAGCGCGACACCGTGTTTTCCTCTGCTCTACTGACTATGGACGGGTCGGCGTGGGAGCTCCTTGAAGTTCTATGGCTATAGCTATTGCTGTAGCTATGGCTATTGCGTATTGGAGCCGGAGGGTCACGATGAGAGGCTACGGCCTTATTCAAAGTATGGAAAGAGCAGTTTTCCCTGCCAAAGGCGCTCTTTGTAAAACTGAAGTAGTTTTGAGCAGGTGCTCAAACGTCTATAATACGTTCATACGTCTATAATTTATTTATTGCAAAAAATGTCCAGAGTAGTCTGAGAGTGTGTCCTCTTATCGTGACCCACCGGTTAGAATACGTATAGCGAGAGGGCAATAGCAATAGCTATAACAATGGCTATATCGATAGCTATCGCTATCGTTATAGCTATTGGAGCGATAGCTATAGCGATGGCTATAGCGATGGCTATAGCGATAGCTATAGCGATAGCGATAGCGATAGCTATAGCGATAGCGATAGCTATAGCGATAGCTATAGCGATAGCGATAGCGATAGCGATAGCGATAGCTATAGCGATAGCGATAGCTATAGCGATAGCTATAGCGATAGCTATAGCGATAGCTATAGCGATAGCTATAGCGATAGCTATAGGGATAGCTATTGCTAAGCTATAGCCAAGGCTATAGCAGTAGCTATAGCAAGAGCTATAGCAGTAGCTATAGCAAGAGCTATAGCTATAGCCATAGAACTTCAGGGAGCTGGAGCTCGCACGCTGACCCGTCCATAGTCAGCACTGGCTAGCAGAGGAAAACATGGTGTCGCGCTTGTGAGTTGTCGCGCTTGTGAGCCATTCCCTTTTGCACTTGCAGCCGTCAGCAGGGCCGCCGTCATCCACTGCGGGCCCCAGCAGTTCGAGTGCAGCCCCAACGAGTGCATCCCCAGCGTGTGGCAGTGCGATGGCGAGCCGGTAGGTCGCGTGTCGCGTCGTAGGGGCCAGGCCTACAGGGTGATTCCGCACACTGTTTTCGTCGCCCTTTCCTTGTCGCACTCATGGGACACGGCCATAAGGAGCAAGAGAGAGGGAATCCTGTACAAAACGGTGTTCGTCATCACCGCGCAGGGCCGGGCCAGACTCCGCCCCGGGCGGTCTTTACACTTACCGAAACCTCCCTCTCTTGGTTTTCACGATATTCTGGTGCGGCGGGGCGGTGCCCACCTTTCCTTCTCGCAGGACTGCAGCAACCAGATGGACGAGCGCTCCTGCTCCGACTACCTGGTCGAGTACAAGGAGGTGAAAGCGGCCAAGCTGGAGGGTCACGACGTGGAGCGCTGGCTGCACGTGGACGCCAACACGTGCGCGCGCCGCTGCCTCGACTCAACCGACTTCGTGTGCAAGTCCTTCAGCTACAAGTCAGTGAGAGTGACGTAGAGGCCAAACAGTGTTTCAGAGAAGCATTACAAACGTTTTAGATTTAAGTAAAAACGAAATGATAGACGGATTTGGTGGTTTACACGATAGTCTTTTAAAGGAACAGCGTTCACGTCATTAATGAATGTTCCTACCTTGCACTCCAGGAGCTCCACCAAGGTGTGCCTCTTGAGCCGCACCAACGTGGTCGAGACGGGCTCGCTGCAGCGCACCAACCGCACCGCCTGGGCGTACTACGAGCGCAAGTCGCACAGCGACCCCTGCAACGACCCCACCCGCTTCCTCTGCGCCAACGGCAAGTGCGTCAACGCGACGAACAGCTGCAACGGCCGCGACGACTGCGGAGACCGGTCCGACGAGGCGGCCGGCGTCTGCACCGCGGCCACCATCGGCTACCAGCTGCGGCTGGCCGGCGGCAAGGCGAAGAACGAGGGCAGGATCGAGGTCAAAGGCAGGTCTCCGGAGGTGGGAAGAAAGGCTAACCGTCGGCAGTGATCAGCGTCGTGCTGAAGAGTGGCTTGGTTGTGTCGCAGTGAACGGCCAGTGGGGCGCAGTGTGCGACGACGGCTTCGGCATCCGCGAGGCCGACGTGGTGTGCCGCGAGGCAGGCTACCCCGAGGGCGCCGTCGAGGTGCTCGTCAGCGGCGTGCTCCCCGCGCCGCACAAGCACCTCCCGTTCCTCGTGGACGAGCTACAGTGCACGGGCAACGAGACGTCCCTCATGGGCTGCGAGCAGGCGGGCTGGGGCGTGCACGATTGTCTTCCCGAGGAGGTGAGTCGCGGGCGGGCTGGCGGGCGGGTGCCGCCTGTGGCGTAGGCAACCCGTCGGCCTGCGAGTGCGACGGGCGGACTTCCTCAGCCGTCTCATTCTGCAAGGCGATTCCGAACACCGTTTTGTAGTGCCCTCTCTCTTGCACCTTATGGCCGTGCCCTATGAGTGCGACAAGGAGAGAGCGACGAAACCAGGGTGCGGAATCAGCCTACAGAGGATCGCTCTCGTACCTCTGTCCTTGTCGCACCCATGGTCGGTATGGCAGGTCCCCATGAGTGCGACAAGGACGGAGGCGCGAGAGCGATCCCCTGAATCAGTCGGCAGCAACGTGTGTTCGCCCCGTCCCGTCCTGTCTTGTCCGCAGATCGTGGGCGTGCGCTGCGCCACGGCGGCGGGGCTCGAGTGCCAGGCGGCGGACCTGAGCTCGCCGGAGCTGCGCGGCGGCATCAGCTGGGGCGCCATCATGCAGCTCGCCACCAAGCACTGCCGCCAGGCCAGCAGGGCCTGCCCGGAGAATCAGTGGCAGTGCGAGTCCGGCGAGTGCATCCCGGCCAAGTTCCTGTGCGACACGGCCAAGGACTGCAAGGACGGCAGCGACGAGTACGCCAAGCGATGCGAGGCAAGCGCCGGGCCGAGGGTGGAGGTAGAGAGCGACGCGCAGTACTGACCAGGGGTGCTCGTCGACAGGCGGAGACCATGAGCATGCGGCTGGTGGGTGGCGCCAACAAGACGGAGGGCCGCCTCGAGGTCAAGGTGTACGGCGAGTGGGGGTCGGTCTGCGACGATGACTTCAACGAGGCGGCCGCCAGGACCGTGTGCCGGCAGCTCGGCATGCCGGGCAAGGCGCGCGTGTACAAGGAGGCGCACTTCGGCGAGGGCGAGGGCCTCATGTGGCTGGACGATGTAAGTGGTGCCTTGCCGCAGGCAGGAGAATGGATTTAAAGGTATGAGAAGTCGAGACTTGTACCAGCTATAGCGGGAGGGAAAGTAACAAAGTCTGCCAAGCTAGCAGGGTCAAGGGCTCCGTCGCGGCTGTCACGCTCACGCTGCCTGCAGGTGCGCTGCCTCGGCAACGAGACCGCCCTGGAGAACTGCAAGCACGCTGACTTCGGCGTGACCAACTGCAAGCACAACGAGGACGTGGGCGTGGCGTGCCTCGGCGGGGACGAGCCGGCCGCCGCCCGGGCCCAGCTGGAGGAGCAGGCCGCCGACAAGCAGGTGGACGTCAGCCTGTACCTGCCGTCGGACTGCGGGACGAGCGTGCTGTCCGGGGCCGGGGCCGACGACGAGCCGACGCCCTCCGTGCAGCTGGCCAGGGTCGTGTCCGGCCGGGGCACCCCTCGCGGCGCCTACCCGTGGCAGGCCAGCCTGCGGGTGCGCTCGAGCGCCACGACGGTGCACTGGTGCGGCGCGGTGCTCATCGGTCCGCTGCACGTACTCACGGCGGCGCACTGCCTCGACGACTACACCAAGGGCGCCTACCTCGTCAGGGTGGGCGACCACAACTCTGAGGTGAGCGAGGCTTGAGGCTTGGCTCCGGCGGCGGGCTGGCCGCTGGCCCCGCGAGACAGCAGGCTGATTCCGAAGAGCGCTCCCGTGCTTCCGTCCTTGTCGCACCTATGGCGGTGTCCTATGTGGGGGATGGCAGGGCCTCATGAGTGCGACAGGGACGGAGGCACGAGAGCGATCTTCGGAATCAGACGGCAGGTCGACCGGCCGCGCCCCGCCGCCCCGCCCCGGGCCGCCGCCTCTGACCGCACGTTATCCTAACAGGAGGACGACGGCACGGAGCAGGAGGCCAACATCGACTCCATCTACGTGCACGACGACTACAACAAGAACGTGTACCTGGAGAACGATGTGGCTCTGATCCGCCTGGCCGGCGCCGGCTTTTCGATGAACCACGCCGTGAAGCCCGCCTGCATGCCCAAGAGCAGCACGACCTACAAGGTGAGTCCCGCGGCCGCGGCCGTGGCCCGGCCGCTCATCGCAAGGCAGCACACAAAACCCGAGGTCTTTCTCTATCTCTTCCCCGCTTTACGTCCTTGGGCCCGCCACCCGCCCCGCCCTGCAGCCTGGAACCAACTGCTCCATCTCCGGGTGGGGCTCCGTAGGCACATCCGGCGCCGGCCACTCCCGCCTGCTGCGCTCGGCCTGGCTGCCCATCTTGCCCACGGACGCGTGCAGCGCCCCCAACGTGTACGGCAAGAAAGCCATCGTTGGCGGCATGTTCTGCGCTGGAAACCTCGAGGGAGGGGCCGACTCGTGCCAGGGAGACTCGGGTGGACCCATGGTTTGCCTGGCAGAGGATGGTGAGGAGGAATTCTCAGATTGTACGGGAGGCGTTTTGTGTGAAGAACACATAAGGTCTGGATGAAGTAATTTATTTGGTGGATATTGTATTTTCATTGCAGACCGTTTCACCCTCTACGGCATAACTAGCTGGGGCCATGGTTGTGGAATGGCAAACAAACCTGGAGTGTATTCCAATGTCGCCCACTACCTTCCCTGGGTGCATGATATGATACGGAAATCAGTCCGTGCTGGTTGAGACAACTTATATAATAACAAAAACATCTATTGGGCAAAGAAGGTAAGGTAAATTGATTGCAACAAGTTATACCACCATGTTTGTGTTCTGCTTTGTTACTTTATTTCATTTTAAATATTTGAAGCTAAATCTTCATAATTTACATGCAACTTTGGGTGAAATAAGATAAAATTCTTGGACAAATTCCAACAATGCAGCACAAATAACTCCTAATTTCAACCAAAAAACATCAAACCTAGGTTCAAATGAGATCTGGCTGATTGTAATGCTCTCAGGATAAAACCAAAAATTTGGTAACTCATTTGTACAGTTTCACAAATAAATGGTCAACTTGATGAATGTTACGGGATCCAGCCCTTTAAAAGAAAAGCACTTAATTTTCAAACCCCATTCTAAGGCACATGAAGGAAACAAAATGGGAACAAACAGCACCATAACCCTTAGACTTAAGTTTAAAATGTATAGAAACATAACTTTAACTATTTATACTCCTCATTTTCTGTAGATAGCTAGATGGGTGGATGAAGAGGGCACGTTTAAGATTATTATCGTTCTAACAGATGTTACCAGAAAGTGCTTCTAAAGCAGGATAAAAACAGCTTTCAACAGTTAAGAAAAAAAAATTAAATAAAGTGTTCATTACCTAAGTATAATACAAGTATAAGAGCAAAGAACAAGCACTTGTAAGAGAAAATTCATAGACATTAAAAAGAAGTAAGTGAATTAGGTCTATCTTACATGGATAGAATTTTGAAAGCAGATGTGGAAATATAGAGTGAAATTATCTTGTCTGTTTTTCCAAACACTTATTGCATGTTTACTTATAAAACCAGTGTACTCATGTGTGGATGCATTGTCAATTAAGAGAGAGAGAGAGAGAGTTACATACAAGATTAATCCAAAGAGCAAATATATCTATCACAGCAAATAGGCAAGATACAGAAGCAGAAACTGCTATGTACATTACACGAATAACATACATACAGTACATTCATAGGAATAAATATCACAAACAAAAGTCATCAACTAATTTAAGAGGCTTCCCCTTTTGGATTCTGCTTAGCTTGTCACATAGATGACTAGAGACAGTAACACTTAAGTGTAATGCTAACTCTATTCGTTTAGTTGCTAGAAAATTAAGGAAACAAAGTATACAAAAACACTGCCATTGAATAAGAGAAAAACTTTTTTTTTTTTTTTTTAAATGTGATTTTTTTTTTTTGTTACATGTGGTAGATTAAAACTCAAATGCTCACAGTGCTTTCAGCAATCACAAGGAACATGTAAACTGAAAGTGCAATGAATGGAAAGCATGAAAGAAGGGTCCGTTGAACTAAAACTATTGGGAATGTAGACAGAGTACAATGGATCCTCAACAGTGGGCCATAAAAGTATAAGATAAATTAGATCAGCAAACATGTGCAATCGGGTGAGGATTTGCAGATAATAAATTAGAACTTTGTAATTGCTGTTTGTAAGATTTACACAATCATGTTTTAGAGAGAGAAAAAAGGAACTCAGATGTAAAGAGTGCAAGAAAATAGAATGACTAGATTCTGTATCACTCGATAGTGAAAAATCAATAATGAAGGAACAGTAAAATATTAACATGTTTAGACCCTCAATTTTAGGAACACATAACATATCTATTGTACCTTTAAATGCTACAACAAATAAAGAATTCTAAAATCTGTTTCTTTTCTTTTTTTAAAAAATAAGGAGCACTTAACTTATAATAACTGAAAAGAATATTTTCCTATCAGAAATGCACTGAGTTTATTCTACACCACCGGAAAGAGTTCTTGCAAATTGAGCATATTGAATGTTATTCTACTTATAAAGCAAGCACCTCAATGACTGATAATACCATGTATGTTGCTTTACATTTGTAATAAATAATACAGTCTGAAGTCAGATATTTCTGTACTTTCGATCCATACCTTTAAGAAAAGCAAGGAATAATCCTTTGCAGACTTAATTAACACAGATGTTTCCTTCAGCCTCTGGTGCAACTAGCCTCTCATTGTCATCCCCACTTCTGGTATGCAGCCGGCGAACTTCTGACAATGAGCGCATGGGCGCTGGACTCAGAAGAGAAAATCCACCACTCCCACCGGCCACGCGGTCTGCAACATAAAGGAGAATTTCTCCGCCTTATTTGCTTGAAAGTATTTCTTTATACTAAAAGGTACAGTAATATCAAAACTTAGCAGAGGCAAGAAAATGGATCCAGCGAGAATTACCTTGAGATGCTGGACTACGCAGCAATTCACGAGCCATTTCTTCTAAAACTAATGCTCCTCTGGGCTGTCTTGGTGACGCAATCCTACTAGGAGATCTCCTTGAGGGAATATGATCCTAAAAATTGAAAAAAGAATAAAGACTTGAACATTAGAAGAAATCAGGAAACAAAGAATAATCAGATCCTCACCTGGCATGTCTCATCATCACTACCCGGGAACCGAAATGCTTTATAATTAGGAGATCTTGGCCAAGATGTGGGAGGTGGTGACCTTATCATATGTTCATGGATTTCGGGCAACGTAAATGGATCAGGATCTAATTCAGATGGGAAATCCTAGAAAATAGTTGGTAATTTGCGTGTTTATTGTTAGTCAGACCATTAAAATATAAATTATTTTAAGAATGAGATATGATACCTGATTCATGAGATTTATATCGTCGGACTCAGACTCTTCTAAGCTTTCAACTAAGCTTTCTCGACTGGCAAGTACTTGCTGCAGGAAAGAAGGAACCACATAACTTGCATTGCATAATACAATATGTAGAATCAGAATGTAAGGGCTCAATATTACCTGAAGAAAAGGATTGTCTTGTCTTGATATGCGAAGAGCTTCCATGTCCTGGTCTATGTCCCGAGTGCGGCCTGGGGTAAGTGTAAGAGTTGACAACGCATGGGCAGACGAATTTGATAGAACTCCGACATCTACTCCACTGACGGACAGAGTTGATGGAACCCGTGGTACAACGTGTGCAATTGTTATGGGACCAGACTGTGGACCAGGTCCAAACCCTGAGGGGAAAAAAAAAGGTTAATGGCAGATTTTTGATTGATGTGGAAGGAAAGAGAAGCAAATAAATATCTTACCTGGGCCATGAAAATTGCTATCCATGTTCTAACGTGTTGATAAAATAAACGAAATTCATGGAGTTAGTGGTGTATTGAGATACTAGGTTTCAACAGAACCTAGTGAAGCATTAGTCACACCCAGAAAGCATATTAGTCACACCCTGTAGAAAGCATAAAGAAAACTGTCAAAAGCATAGAGAATGTGTGCTTAAAAGTGTATTAGTTTAAAAGCAAGAGGAGGAAGTAAAGGATTTAAATGATAAGAACAAGCTGTCACTAGAGGGGTAGAATATGGTTATGACTGCGGAATTCGGACAGACAAAAATCACTGAGACATCTTTTTCAAGTTATTGGCAGTATAATAATTGCCACAGAAAAATACACTCACCCATGTAGAACCCCAATAACAAAACTAATTAAAAACTGAGAAAGATAAGAACATAAAGAGCAACAGTTAGGGAAAGGCACTGAGGGCCTGAAAGCAAGTTGATTTCACCCACATTTAGTTGGAGTTATTCATGAGTAATCCAGAAATCAGAAAAAGCAAATAATTGCCGCTCCTGAAGTAATTGAAGGGGTAGAAGGCAGGATAGGGCCCCATCAAGAAGGGTAGTGATGGGGGAGGGGATTACTAACATTCTTTCTCCTCGAGAACCAAATGATTCTGTAGTTTTCATTGATCTCACCTTTGCGTTAACATTCCAGCGCCAAACGCGTTTAAAGTCTTGGAAGAACCTGATATGCGAGTGGGCAGTTTGTCGAGGAAAATATGAAGATGGAAGTTAAGATTACAGCAAGCACCAAGCAGTAGAAAACAGTAGTGACTCTAGCAGTAGGAAAGCAGAACCTGAAGTGAAACAAAACACGCTCGAAAATTATACTATTTTTTCATCATTCACATTGCAATTGCAGTTCATAGTGAGTGGGGGGTGGGGGGTCGTGGAGGCAATGGAGGTAAGGTATCCTCTGAAGGAAGAGAAAAGAAATGAAAGGAGCAAGAATTACTCGTTTAAAAATTGAAGTTACCACATTCGCATAAATTTGCTCACTCACGATACCAGATATTTTTAAAATTACGATACCTCGTAACCCATATCCGCGCTTACTTTCTACACTCCTGACGTGGTGACGTCATCGTCGTCGTCGATGATGCCTGTTGCCCAGCCAGAGTCAGCGTCAGCGTCGGCGTCGGCGCGTCGGCGAGCGTCGGTTGCTGCCGTGCCGTGCCGTGTTAGTGAGTGTCGCCGTCGCCGCTACAAGGCAAGCTAAGGAAGGGAAGGAAAGGACTTTTTCTATTCATGGTGAGGTCCCGCCCGACCACTTACTTGGACAGTCTTTACGCCATGGACAAATTACGGACGTTTTCACTGTCTGGCCGGACGGCGGACGGGGCTCGGTCGTTGACGTAGGATCGCTCTCTGGCATTGCATTGCGCTCGCGCGCTCACTCACTCGCGCGTCGCGTTAGACCGGTGGCCGAGGGAGAGTCGACATGCTTTTGGTTTCAAGTGAACTTCTGAAACCGCTCAACTTTATCGCATGTCAGACACAATTCGCATGGGTATGGTTACGGGTCACCTCGGTTGTTGCGTTCCGCGTCTTCTTGGTCCGTCGCCCAACGTCACGCCCCAGCGTCGCTGAGTGAGGAGAGGAGAGGACTTGTTGCGTGCGGTACTTCCAACTGTAGTCTGGCCTGAGGGCCCCCAGCCGACTTGTGGTAGACTTTTCCTCTAGACCTTTAGTTTAAATGTCAGTAAATTTTTCGAACGGATCTGGAATCTTTTTGACGCAACGCAACGCTCAACAGGTATATTTGGTCTAAGTGATATGGGGGGGGGGGGACTGGTTATGAACAGGAGATTGAGAGGTACTCTTTTCAAACAAGTCCGTGTGAACAAAATGTTTTAAAGTAGTTTAAACTTAAATGTGAGCAGCCTCTCATAACGCTGGAAATGCATACTGCATTTATGTTTTGTGCTGGTCTTTAGATGCGGAGGAGGGCTTTAGCAGGAGCCAGTCATCCTGCGGCGTTGTTGGCGCAATTAGGACCTAAAAAATTTTGAGTTGATTCGCAATTGTGATTTATTCAAAGTTTTGCCCTGAGCTCCATGTTAACAGCTCTTGGCTGTGTGACTCTTTGTTTTCATGTACTTGCAGTTTCTGAAGTTCTTTCTTGTATTTCAGTTATCATGCCACCTGTGGTTAATACCTATGGAGCACGTAAAAAGAAACGTCGAGGTATTATAAAGTTTGTATTGAAAGAAGCGCCCACCTCAGACGTTTTTGAAGCATTGAAAATTGAAAACATAAAGGGGACTAAAGCATTAGCTGATGCTCAGAAGGCAGAGAGGAAGAGATTGAGAGATGCTCAGAAACCTGTCCAGAAAGCTGTTCAGAAAACTGTTCAGAAAGCTGTTAACAAACCTTTCCCTCCAGCCTGCGATTCATTTGATACTGACAATGCCTTTGACAAACTTTTGAGTGGTCATAATTGGGTATCTTCCTTTCAAACGAACCCTAACCAGAGTTCAAGTTCCTCTGATGTGTCCAATTTGGAGGAAAATGGTTTGTCATTAAGAGTTCTGTCATATAAGATATCAGATTATGGTCCTACATCCTGTAACAATCTACATTAATTTTTACAGGAAGAAATCAGAGGCAACCTAAGTCATTTCAAAGGAAAAAAGGTAAGATAAATATTCTCTTAAAAGGGTGTAGTTTTTCTACTCTGTCCGTCCATGTTGTCATCTTTCATTTCTCCCTAGGGAATTGCTTGAAGGGCATCACCAAAACGAGGGTACCCAAGTTACGTAACAAGAAAGAAGATAGCATATTTATGTCATCTGAGTGCAGCTATTATAGTCTTGATGAAGTTCCTCTAGGCCAAAGATTAAGGAATAACAAGATTAGTCTTGTTGACAAAGAGAATTTAGATGCATCTGGTCTTCCTCTTTCTGATGTATCTCTGTGTGCTTCTGTTCCATGCACCACATCAGACTCTACCTCTCTGGATTGTAAAGTAAGGCTGTGTGAGGGAAAACCTCTGTCTCCTATTTCACCCATCTTGCCTCCTCACGGTTCAACCAGCACCCCCTGTGAGAAGACAGCTAAAAGCTTTGGCCCCCTTATCTCGCCTCTTAATCTATATGGCAATGATGTATTTTCTGAACAAAGGAGTATGGAAGAAAGTAAGGACTTTTCCAGCTCTCCTGAACGAAATGAAGATAATGACAATGAAATTCCAAACAAGTGTGCTGAAAGTAATTTGTCAGTATCTTTCAATCTTGGTGGCAAGAAAAGTCTTCAGACTTTATTTGAAACAAAAATTGATTTGGAAAAAAATATTATGTTCCCTCCACCCTCTCCTGATCTGTTTCAATCTGCATCATCTGCTCCACTAGATGCTCAAGAAGGAAGTTTTGTGATTTTAGAGGAAGATAATCATGGAATGGCAGTTGAAAGCAAATCAAATGTTTCAACATCTCCTAGTATTCTTTTTGATTCCCATTTGAAAGCTGAAAATACTTCAATGAGAAAAGTCCAAGGGAGTGATTCATGTCCCCATGTAACAGAAAGTTCTGTATCTCTGTCTGTCAGTGAATCCTCTGAGAAGCGAAAGTCCTTTATGATTAAACAATCATTGTGTCCAAATTTTACTCCTAATGCAGAACCTCCGGAGTATAGTAATGATGTTACCAATACATTTAACAGCAGCAGTAACTGCCCAGCAATGGATAGAGACAATCAAAGTATTTCTGAAAAGTGTGAAATGACTACTGATCTTTGTGCCAGCCTCTCCTTGTCCATTGATAGGAGCCAACTTCACTGTATGGATGAAGTTACTTCTCATCTGGATGAACTAAGACTTTCTTCTGCTGAGAATCTTAATCATCATCATAATTCCTCTGAAAAAATGCAATCTTGCACAGAGGAGTCCTTTGTGGATGTGTGGAGTGTGACATCAGAGTTTTCAGGAAGGAATGAGTTGAAAATTGAGCAACCAAGTTCAGTCACAACTGTAAAACCAAGAAATTTAAGTGACACAAAATTGTATCATAACAATAGTCATGCCAATGTGCAGACCAATAGCTTATCAAGTTTAAACAGCACAGAGAATAATGTTCCCACAAATTTTAATTGTCAAGTTGTACTAAGAAGATGTGACTCCCTTGCTCCTGTTGTTCCCAAAGTAACAATCACATCTGAAGAGGTGGAAACCAAAGCATGTGACAACTTAAATTGCATGGTAGTATTAGAGAGGTGTAACATTCCAAAACAAACTGTTAGAAATTCATTTGCCAAATTTAGTATGTCAAGACTTTCACAAAATTATCAGCCAAGTATCCAGCCTGAAACTGTATTCTTAAAGCCAGGAAAGCAGTGGCGTAGATCACTTTCTATTCTCTCTAGAATAAGGCTGAGTGCTGGGGCTATGTCAAAATCTGTGAAGGAGTCTATTTCTCCAGATACTTCGAAATTGAAAGGGAAACTCTGGGAGTCTGCAGTTCATTCGGTGGTCCAATTGCAGCCAGTTACTGGTAAGCTCTCTGCTGAGACTTTTACTAATATATTTATCTCTTTAATATTTTCATTCAAAGTTACAATTAAATTAATTTAATATTTGTTGCAGATGTAAGTTTTGAAAATTGTGAAACAAGCATCAGCTTATTGAGTAACAGCCCCGCGAGATGTAGTTTATCATACGGGGTAAAAGAAAATGATCAAGATGTTGTAAATTTAGATTGTGAATCTAATGCGGATTTAATATTTGGTAGATGTGGTCAAGATGGACCAGTACCTTTTGAAGTCTATTATCCCCCAACGTGAGTTATGTTCAATTTTTCAATCACATGACATATATTTTTGCTGTATTTTCATTTGGAAGTAGCTCATATGTGTGGAGAACATTCTTTGTAGCATGAAGACGTGTACCAAGAAGATAGGAGAAGGTGTTTATGGTGAAGTTTTCTTTTACTCTGGCTGTGCGAATCGCCCGCCTTCTGTTATAAAAATTATTCCAATTGAGGGTACAACTGATGTCAATGGGGAACCCCAAAAGAAGTTTGGAGAAATTTTTTCTGAAGTCTGTGTTGCTCAGTAAGTGTATTTCTCTGCCCTCATATTCAACTTTTAATGTACTGTAATTGTTGGTTCTATATTGAGAAAAACTTCAACTGATTCCACTTTTATCAGGGAACTTAGTAAGCTTCGCAAAGGCTCAGAAAACGTCACTTCATGTTTTAATGAGTTGTTAGGTATTCACTGTGTGCGAGGTTGCTATCCTGACTGGCTTCAAGATTTGTGGCATGAATACGATGATTCAAAAGGTACAAATGCAGCTTGAATGTTTATGTGGATGATAAAATGAATTTTCTTTTTGAAAAAAATTATTTTTATCAGGTTCCGAAAACGATTCTCCAGAAATGTTCCAAGAAGAACAATTGTACATAGTCCTAGAGCTTCAAAATGGAGGTAAAGATTTGGAGAGCTTCATTTTCAGCTCAGCTGACCAAGGACTGGCGGCATTTAAACAGGTTTGTTCTTTTCTCTTACAGCAGTCCTCTTATGTGAGCACTTTTCTGATTTTGTGCATGATGAGTGTGCATGACACGACGCATTGAACTCACTGTCCACAGCTTGTTCTACCGGTTCCTCTCCCTCGGCGAGTGAGTTTCTGGCTCATGTTGGCGAACCATGACTAGACTCTCACTCGTCTAGGGAATTGAGCATTAGCTTTGAACCATTCGTCTTGTTCAACTTCCATTTACAGGAGCCTCTACTGCACCAAATTTGATATTGTACCTGTTGCTCCTGATGGGTGGTGTCCTAGTACATGTGTGTTTTGAAATCATGACTAGACATACACTCGTCCAGAGAGGCAGGTGGTCCATCGTCTGTTCATTATTATCATGTCTTTTGCTGTAAATTAAATTTCTTGTAAACTTAAAGAGTGCATTCTCTCCTTATCCAGATTGCTCTCACTTTAGCTGTGGGTGAAAAGGCTATCGGATTTGAACACAGAGATCTTCATTGGGGCAATGTGTTGATTTCCAGTACAAAGCAGAAATCTATAAATTTTATTTTAGATGGGGAGCCAATAAGCACTGCTTCTAAAGGAATTGAGGTGATCCCTCTTATTGTGTATTTATTGGAGTGGATTGTATGATTTATTAATATTACACAATTGCATCATAATTGTATTGGATTACAGGTATCAATCATCGACTTTACGCTTAGCAGAATTACTGACCCATGCTCAGGGAGACCAATATATTTTGATTTGGCTTGTGACGACACATTATTCACTGCTGAAGGAGACTACCAGTTTGATATTTACAGATTGATGAAACAGTACTGTGGGTAGGTGAAAGAGGAACTCTCTACAGTGTTGTAAGTTGAGTGTCATTGAGTTTGATGTAGTTTGATAAATGCCCATTTTCACAGAAACAAGTGGGATGTATTCACTCCTAAAACCAATATTGCTTGGCTTCATTATGTTCTGGATAAGTTGTGCACCATGGCACGTTACAAGAACAGATCAAGTAAGGTGCACCACAAAGCTCTGAATGTTTTGTTAGAAATGAAAGATAGTGTTCTATTGTTTGAGAGTGTGTCGAGATTTGTGAAATGTCCATTATTTTCTGATTGAACTCAGAGTCCTCTTAATGAATGTTAAGACTGGTAAATTACTTGCTTAAAAATAAAGAAACATAAATATTTTTTCTTGTTTATTAACAGACACTTCCAAACAGTTTTAACCATCAAAGCAATCCAAACAAACAAAAATAAAAATCACAAGGGTTGAATCATTCCAAGATTACTATGGGGTAGTAGGCAGCAGGTCCTTACCTTAAGTAGCAGATACCCTGAGGCACAAGTGAATTATCAAAAATGCCTGAGAGCACTATGACATTTGCTGTTATGGTTCAACATTGAATTCAAGAAAAAATTGAATGAATAGCACACCCTGTATCCTATATTGAGTATATTATAAAATAGAACACATCGGCAAATTAAGGCACTTCTGAGGTATTCTTTCCTACACAAATATTTGATAAAGCAAAATATTACTTACCTAGAACATACAGTTTGACAATAGGCTTTCGATAGGCCAATGAAACAAAAGCTTTCCAAACAGTAATTTGGTACAATTTTTGGCATGAATTACTTTCTGTTAGGTGGCTTCAAGCACCTTAAGAGACTAAATAACACTTGTTAAATTAGATCACATAAGATATTTTGGCACAATAGCTGAATTTCTTCTGATTACAAGGGACGAAGCTGTTTGATCAGGCTCCTATCAGTAACAGTTTGTTACCATTCAAAAAGAGGTAAGTAAATTAACTTGAAAAGCTGCCTTCATCGCAGAAAATCCTTGACTGTATTAAAAAATTAACACTGGAGCTTCAACTCTGAGATAAGTTACTCAGTCATCATGCTGAAATTTAACAGAGAAAATGTAGGACTGTCAAACAGGTATCGTCCTGAACCAATCTTTCAATCACATTACAAAATTCAATTAGCTGCAAACGGCCTTATATTACAGCATCATATGTTCTATTTACAAGAAAATTTGATCCAAAACATACAGTTTATCTCAAAAATAACGCAATGGGGTAAAACACCCATCATTGGCCTATTCGTCTAACATATTAAAACTGGTAAACATCTTAAAAATTTTCACAAGTGATCAAAAAGTTTGATATAATGGAAATATAAGTACTCGTCTGCAGAAGTCTTCACTCGTTTCAGAAAGAGACAAACCTTAAGTACCATATAACCTGATAATGCCATTGACATTTGGACCCATGAGACATTGGGCAAAACAAGTCTCTTCCTTTCAAAAGATAAAGGGTCCCATAAAATAGACAACCAAATCAACTGAACTTTGAACTGTGTGTATACTAATATCCATTAAAAGTTTCAGAATAGATGAAGAAAGATTCCAAAACAGAAGGCACTGCCAAAAAGATAAAAAGTGAAGAAACTGACAGAAAATTTTAAGAATCTTAGCCACTTAGAATTCAGTATTGTCATCAAAAGCTGAAAATTTTTAAGTTCTGTACACCAGAAATTTAGTAAAAAATTATATAACAGCAGGAAAAACTTAAGTGCTGAACAGGACCATTCCCGTAACTTAGCTGGCTGGGGAGACATGAATAGCACACACAGTCAGTTACACACATGTGATGAAGATTGGACTGCTAGCTGCACTTGCACTTTTTATCAGTGTAAAACAAGGAACTGCTAAAAAAGAACTGACCCACCACTGCTCTTTACACAACTACTACACTTTTAATAAAAAGAGGGAAAGGTCAGAGTGGATTAAAATAAAATAATCACAGCTAACACACTAGTCTCCTCACTAAGCTTTGGCCGCTAGTCGGTGTCATTGTGACATCTCTATTACTTAGAAAAAGTCAAACCAACCAAACACAAACCTAAATAAATAATAACAAGAAAAAAATTACAATGCAGGAAACCATAGAGAATGAACTGCACAATGTATCAAAAAGCTGTAAAGGAACTGGCTTAGACTAACCTGAAACCACAGCCGGGGCAGTCAAGCTAGACACTCCATCAAACTGACACAATAAATATAGCAATAAATAAAAACAACTGAATGCAAATCAAACTGAGCGCGGCTTGAGGAGCAGCAATTTTGTTTACACTGCACAGATCATTCAACATTGATATGATTAAGTACCTTCTTCTTGACACAAAACCCTAACAGGGGTCCTTAAATGTACAGAACACCGCTTATAATACGGCACATGTTAACTCCTAAAAACAAACAATTAAAGAGATATCTACTTCAATAACCTTATGAAGGTACCACTAGAATCATGTGACAAGGCACATGTTTCATAAACTCCAAAAGCTAATCAAGTATTTTTAAGTTTTTCACCAAAACTGAAAGACCCACACAACAATGAACAACCATTTATTTTGGTTTCTTGTGTGTGAAGGGAAATGTAACAAGACTAAGAGATCAGCTAATGTTGACTTAAGCTTACGCAACCAAGCATAAAAGTATGAATATATTGCATAGAATAGTACCAAACAAAAAGTACTCCAAACAATGCACTACTGAATTATGACTAACATCCGTCCAAGACAGTTAAATTGCCAGTTCATGTTAAGTTAATGCACACAAACACATAATATGAATATTTTCACACAAGAATATACACGAAAGTGAAACTTTGCACTTTCAAATCAAGATATCACCTAACTGTTGGGTGCCATTAACAGTTTTGCAAAGTTAGTTTTGGCAACTGATTTCAGTACATGGAACATAAATGAATGGCAGTCAACTCATGCCTAAAGGCACCAAAGAATATTCTGTACATCTGACACCATAATTCATCACCTGAAAAGAAAATTAGATGCAAGGAAGACAACCGAAGTACTATAATTCTCTTTTTTCTTCTCTCAATTGAAATTACTTTTACATTTATGTTTCCATTAACAGGGAGGGGAGGGGGGGGGAGGGTGGAGTAATTGGAGATAAGTCTCTACAAGTTATAAGTACTTAATCCCACATTAACTTAACTATTGTAAGTGGATTCACAATTATTTTTCTTAGGAAATGGTGGGTAGTTAGACATGGTCTTCAAATGATAAAATAAGAAAGGGAAAGTCTAAAAGTAGTTACTGACTTCAAATTATCTATGCCATCAAGATTGGAATGCATACCTTTCTGACAATGATTCTTCACATTCATAAAAGCACAGAATCTTATGTGATCTATGAGAAACTTTCCTTTCTTACAAAATCTCTCTCTAAACTCACAACAACACCCTTTCACAACATTAGATGGAGTTCACACTTTCCGCAAACTTATCCATGCTATTCTATGCCATTATTAGGCAAATCTACAACAAACATTTAAGACGAAAAAATTTAAATAAAAAAAATTTAAAAAGAAGAAAAAAAAACAAACAAAGCCCAAACCCAAATACCTACCTCAGAATTCATATATTTAAGACCCTAAATCAATCTGTCACAAGTAAAACTGTACATAAAATAAGTTGAAGTACGAGGCAATAGTGTACTACATGTAAGATAATTGGAAATGGGATCTCCATCTTTACAGGTATGATAACTTAAAACCTTGGAAATTTTTTGAGAACAGCTGAACCGTAATCATGCATTTCAAGAGAGAGAGAGGAAAAAATATGACGGGCATACTGACATTTTTTAAAGTAGCATCCAAAGCCAAAAACTATATTTACACGATAACTGAAAGAGAAGAAAGAAAAAACATTTTGACAAAACTTAATTCAAGAATTGAAAAGGGTAGCAAAATAAACCTGTTGTTAACATTCCATTTGAGGTGAATAGCTATAGATGTCCTGAATGATTTCTATTAATTAAGAACAAGACAAAACAAAAGAAATGACATAAAATTTACACTCTTTCAAGTTAAGATAGTGGTAGATCCGATTTCCATTTTTAAAAGGAAATATTCAACTACATTCAAAGTGTTTCATTATGCTAACCATATTTTTTTGGGACAATTTATAAATCTAACGTAGCAATAAACATTTCGATAAAGGAAACAAATCTTAATGAAAATTCATTAGAATATAAACTTTGGATAAACTTTTCATGCCTCTACTTATGTCTTAGATATACCTATGTTACAGCTATGTGGTGCACAAGAGAAATAAACAAAACATAGACAAAAATTCGTTGGTCCATGGAAACCATAACATCATAGGAAAATAGGGTATTGGTGATAAAGAACATCTTAGGATCGTTGACAAAAAATTTTTAACATAATTATACTTAACTCTGCTTTTTACAATAGGCACTGACAAGTTCGACTGAAGGTGACCTTACAATCACAACAACCAAACACCAACCAGCCTCAAACAAAATAGACTATAGAGGCACATTGTCAATACTCCTTGCTTGAATGGCACAGAACAGATTAGATTTGAGTGTCATGTAAAACAGATGGTCATTGAAACTTAGAATCTGTCACGCACAACATCTATAAAATTTAAAGATAAACATGAAAAGGCACATTTGGTATAGGTGATCAACATCATTTTGTGATTAACAATTGAGCTCATGGCATCAAATTCTCATCCTCAAGTAAAATTCAAAAAGGTTAAAAAGACCAAAACTTCATAGGAACTGGATAAAATTGATATCACAAATAGGCATGTTACTTCCTTGAAAATAATTTTCAAAAGTCCTGACACTTTGTTTTTTGTAAGTCTTGTAGACCCCAAATGCTACAAGTTATTACATCAAAAGGCACTGCGGTCAGACTTTGGTTAGTAAAATAGTACATGGCACATTTATAAAGAAAAAAAAGGAAGAAAAAAAAAGGAAAGAAAGAAATTACTCGCGATAACATTTTCAGAGAAGCACAACTTGGATTTTAGAAAGATCTGCAATTTTAGACATGCTCATGTCTTTTCAGTTGTATACTTGAGGCCCTTGGAAGTTTAATGGATTCTATATTTTAAGTCCGGGTATTTTTGGTCTAGCTTTCTGAAGAAATCATTCATAGAATATACATCCTATATGTACTTAACTGACTAAATTGGGAGACAGATATCAATTGAACTTTGGGTTTAGTTATATTTGTACCATTAAAAGTGATGCAATAGCACCACATGACTCATTTATCCATTCCAATTTACTTATTAAATATTTTATATAAGTGAAAGATTTACCCAACTTTGGTAACAAACACTTTAGGATGCAAACATAAAACAATCAAGAACATTTGGAAGATAAGCAGGAAGGTACAAGATGTAGTTTCAGAAGACAAAGGAAGATATGTTGAGACCCATAACCAGACAGAATAAGGAAGGAGTTTGCAGTTTAAATCTTGACTAGGAAAAAAAGGGTTGCAGAGTTACACTGCAGAGACAATCTCTTTAGTCTAAATATAGCTGACAATATTAACAATTACAACAACAAAAAAAATAATTTAAAAAAAAAATTGAATAAATGAAAGTCTCTGAGAGGAGGGTACCAACGTAGCCATTGGTACTTCCTATCTTAGACCACATGCATGCAGAATCATAATTTTGCATAGAAGAAGAAAAGGCATGTTTTGTTACTCAGTCTCAACATTCTAAATGGAAAAACCAACACCCTCTCTGGATGAACTTTAACAGAAACAATCATTTCTTAACAAGGTAACTAGGCACTGGAGAGGTTTCGACTAGTTCAGTACGGTTGTAGTTTCAAAAGTCAGCCCAACATTATGGACACTTTGGTGATGTTACATATTTCCACTGCTAATTAAAGCAATGAAGTGGTTAAAATACACAAAAACCTAAATTAACAACAGAAGAAAGAAATCAAAACATTAAACAACAAACTTCAAATATATCTGATTGATTCATAGCACACATTTTGGACATAGATAATTTATAATTTATATATATAAATATATATTGACATCTAAACTTAATTTTCTCATATTTAACTTCTGGCGTACGTATCATTTGATTTATGATTCACAATGCAGCTTTCAATATTTATCAATAGCCAATCCACTCCATGAGATACACCAACCATGAAAACAGCTATAAATTTGGAAAATGCACATTAGACAATACAACTTTGAAAGAATATTCAAAAGAGTCTTGATGATAAAAGTCTTCCTCAAATCCTGCCAACACCTATTCCATTGGTTTACATCTGTAGGATGGTGAAGGGTGGACTTAGAAGTTGGTACTCAAAACAAACACAAAAAAACAGACTAGGTTATGAACAAAACCTCATAGTTTGGGTAGAGACTGATTGAACAACCAGATAGCTGATTATGTAAGCCAAAGTACAATAAATCAAATTTGCTTGCAATTCAAACAGTAACCTTTAAATAAAGAATGATTTTGTTTTTAACTGTAATTAAAAAAATTAACTGAGATAAAATAACATCAAAATAATTTATATCACTCATTGGCTATGTACCCCTCTGGCAATACATATATCCAAAGAACCCTAATAATTGGTACAAAATTGAGGATTAGCTTAACTAAAGCAAGCTAGGTACAAAAATTTTACACCCATGAAAATAAGGAAGGGAAGGGAAGGGAAGGCACACTTGACAATTTGTATAAAGGATGTCTAAGATGCTAGACACCATCTGAAGATGTGACTGGATTTGTTGAAGTTGTCGTCACAGAGCTGGAAGCAGTTGTACTGTTTGCCATAGTTGTAACAGTTGATACTGCTGTTGTGGCGACAGCTGATGTTGATGAAACATTTATTGCTGCAGCAGCTGCAGTCTGCTCTGCCTTCTTTCTTCCTTCTCGTTTGTTTCCTCCAGAACTTGAGCCACCACTTGATCCACTACCATCGACAGGTGTTGGATGACGGTAAGAAACATGTTTGCGTAAGGCATCTTTGGAGCGAGACACATGGCTACAAATGGAACAAGCATACTGAACATTTTGGTGAGTTTCCATATGAACCCTTAGATTGTACTGGTTGCTAAGCTGTTTACCGCATACAAAGCATGTGGCATACAACTTGGTGTGACCGGTCGATGAACTTCCAGTGGAAGATGCATTGGTAGACTTACTGCTTGGACTGTTATTGCTATTGCCATTATTTCCCACAGCTTGAGAAAGATCAAGACCTTGCGTAGGAGACAAGTCTATTTTGTCTTCCACCATCATGCTTTCAGTGAACAGCCGTGAGGGTGATGACTCCAATCCTGTAAAATGCCACAGTTTTAATGAACCTCCATGGGTCAGGCAACGAACACAGGAGAGCACTATGAAAAATCTTACCTTTCCGATCATCCAAATCTTTGTCTAGAGCATGTTTGCCATTACCAGAGCCAATTTTCAAAGCATCACTTGCTGGAGCAGAGCCAACAAGCTCCTGTTCAGTCTTAACACGCAAAAATCCGTCAGCAGCCAAATGTAAGCCAGCTATAGGACTGCTGGATGACTTCTGACCCACAGCAGAAAATACCTGATCATCTAAAAAGTTTCTAGATGAATTTTGGACATTTAAAGACTTCTTAGATCCAATCTTTTGATTATAAAGATCTGACATTTTCTCATTCAAGTTTGAAAATTGACTAGCATTTAGCTTTGAATCAAGAGTAGCAAGGTTTTCTGCTACTTCCTGAGACATAGTACCGTTAGTATACAAGTTTGGATCTAGGGGTTGTGACCAGGGACGCTTGCCATAGAGTGCATAGTCTAATGCACTTTCTTTGGATTTTTTGTCTGTGGTTTGCTCAAGAGGTGGACTAGTGACATGTGTAGGAGAAGATGGAAGCTTTCTTTTAGCAGCAGTTGGACTTTTTTGATCTCGTTTATTGGACACAGATGGAGGTGCCAAACTGTCCATTCCAGCATTTCCAGCCTGAAAGAAAAGAACCCTATTCAATAAAGGTTCCTACCAAAACATATTGCCATACACACTTCAGATGCTCTGACCTCTGATCCAACTTCAGAGAGTCCTCTAATGTGAAGAACATCTGCCATTGTGAGTAAGCCTGACAACTGATGCTGGTAGATATTAACTTCACCGCTATACATGAAAGTGACAAGAGCAACCAGGTCAGCAAAATTCATGCCGGGAAGTACAATTACAGGGTGTTGAAGTGGCTGCAGCTCCTGCAATTTAAAAATATAAATATATGAAAGTTATATGATTTTCATTATTGAATGTAATACAGGAGGACGGAACTAACAAAAGCTCACCTTAAAGAGTTCCTTGAAATACAGACTGCAAGCTGATAAAATCACTTTGTGGGCACGAAGGTTCCGTCCCTGGGCAGATAGTGTAACATCTGTCAGATGATGATTGCCATCAAGCAGCTGAGGAAGTGTGGCCATAAGACTGCTCTGGTAGCTGTGCCATCGTAGGCAAAACTGTTGTTGGTCAGTACCCATGATGTTGACTGTAAAATTACACACATTTCAATTAAGATGATGCATTTTGAAACAAATTAGCTTGCTTAAATAATTGATTGTATTCCTGAAGAGGAGACAACAAAAATAATGTATAGTAAGGAGGGTTCTGTACGTATTTAACAGTCAACCGATGTAGAGGTAAAATTTTTCTGTCATGTTCCATAATAGATGCATGACTCTAAAACACTCCTAAAATTACAAACTTTGAATGTACAAATTAAATTGACAATATTTAACAAAGAAAACATTTAGTGACTTTTCACTTGCTTTTTACATATAAATAGGTTTGAAGTCTAAAAAGACCTTTTCAAAAACAAAAACAAAACAAAAAATGTTATGTACGAATGAACAACAATGTCAGAAAATAGATGACAACAACTTTCTTTCCTTTAAATGGGAAGTATTCAGGCTAACCTATTCACATACTCAATCATGTGAACTTGTGATGCATCTTACACTGTTATATACACTTCTCATCTCCAAATTTACAGAGGAAATACTTTACATTTTTTGTCAGAAGACATAACACTAATGCTTTCGTTTCATCAAATTTCACTGTAATCCCCGTCTGCAGCTTCACTTCACACCCACGCGAGCGCAACACGCAGATTTGGATCAAAAATGGTGCAAGGGATGGGGGCTTCTGCTGCCTAGAGTCGAACTAGGCCTATGGAAAAATGCTCGGGAGTCAAGAACTGAATCAAAACAATATCGACGATGGGTAGAAAACAAGACATCGCTTCCCCCAGAATAATGTATCGAACACTCTACCTTCTTAGAAAGATGTGTCCCTAAGCAAGACCTGCGATGCGGCCATTTCATCCAGTCATTCTATTTTGGTCTGACGGGACGGAGGTGGGTCTACACACACGGCTGGACGGGCCCTGCTGGAAGCACCAGGCCTTACGACCGTCCAAGAAGGTCTCACGAGCGACCAAAATTTTAAAAACAAATAGAGCTCCTAGGTTCTAAAAACTTACATTATAAGCAGGGAAAACACATAATAGATATCTTCAAACCACGATGATGGGCAAATGTTTTGGTAAATAAGTTTACTTGCCTTAAGAGCGTGGCCCAGAAAAGCAGAAGGAACGGGCAGGACCCACTTCAGGGCCTCTTACAGCAAGCACAAAACGCGATAGCAGACGATTCCAAACAACAGACGACAGGCGAGGTGGTCAGAAGGTGGTCGTTGTGCACCACAGTCACGCAATTAGTGTAAGACAAGACAGCACATTCGTCGAACTAAAACAATGATAAGTATTTTATGAAGCGTAAAAATTACCTATGATTTACAAATAGATGCTGAAAAATGAAAAGTATAGTGCTGCCAGAGATAACTACTAGCTGGTGCTGCTTGCGTGACTGCTGGAAAAAAAAAATCCTGCTGGATGAATAATTTTACGCTAGATGTACACTAATTTTCTGTATTGGGATTCTAAGGAAACAACATTTTTTCACTTTTTCACTTCACAACAGCACAATGCTGAACTCGTTTTCCTCTATATGAATTAATTTTTGGCAGTATGGTAGCTAATGTCGAACGTACCCAATTACCTCATTGTTTTTCCGCGGGACGATGTAACTCTCGCAGGCTCGAAGGCTGGACGTACCCAGATTTTGATTTGCCGAAGCAGGCTGAGGCTGGATATTCTGGTATTTTTCCATCCCGGTGCCTGCTTTGTGGGTATCTGCGTTGATAAAAATGGACAAACTTTGCTCTCATTGTTGTGAACTGTTGGACAAGGGGATGGCTAAAGCTACGTCGCTCTTGAACGACATAGCATCTATGCGTTGTGAGTACTGATTTCTTAGCCAACTTGGATTTGCACCGAGACAAATATTTTGGCTTCGGTTCTTACTCCCTTCTCAAGAAAACGTGTGTCAGATCTTTAGAGAATTAGTGTTATCTTTCTTTTTCTTCAGCGGATTGCAGTCAGATGCAGTTGACCATGGCAACGCATGATGATCCTGACCTTAAAAGATGCATGGATAAAGCAGAATATGCACTGCAAGAGATAAAGGAAACCACTGCAGCTCTAGCAACCTTTGAAAACCCTGAAATAGATAACCATATGATAGGGGGAGAATCAGCAGCACAGATGAAGATCATGCAACAGAGTGTAATCAATGACCACATGTTGCAGACTATGTGAAATCAGTGATTCCCAGAACCAAAATGCAGGTGCTTTCAAAGAAAATAAACCTTCATTCATTTTCTAACACTGTTTGAAATCGATTTATAACAACTTTTTAAAATTTTTCTTTTTTAACAACAACTACCTTTAAAAACCATAAATAAAATTATTACCAAATACTGATATTCATAAGGACCAATAATGTATCATTAATTTGCACACCTCCCTCCTTGATCACTTCTCAACCACACCTTCACAATACTGCACAGTTAAAAAATGTCTCTATTTTGGCTGAGGAGTTTGCTGTGGTATGTATGTATGTAGAACACATCATTAATGCAGTAAGGAGGTCTTAAGGATTTCTGAACAGTAAAATAACTGCTGTTCAATTTTATTAATATGTGACTGGAAATATGTGAAATACACATACCACAAAGATATTCCGTAGAAACATCAAAATTACTTTGCTATCTATAATCTAAACTTTAACTTCAACAAAGTGGAATGTCAACACAGTCCAATATATCACAATTATTTGCACTGACGTACATTTTACAAGAAAATAGAAACTAGCACTTTATTGCTTATGAGCAATATCAAATTCTGATTTAATGACACATTTCACTCTCAAAAAGGGGACAAATACCATTTTACATTTTGGAATGAGTTAACAGGACCCAAATTACAAAGTAAATATCTCACTGGAATACAAAATGTGAGAAGGTCTCATGCACAAATTCAACAAGGACATCATGACATATTATTTGTCAACAAAAGAATTAAAAAAGGTTGCACCACTGGGCAAAAAGTCACAGAGTTGCAGCAGCAAAATATCACAAATTTGAGTTGACTAGTCTAAGTCACATGACCATTGGATGGAGAAAATTCTGTACTACTGCTAGAAGAGGACGACAGTTTGTGGATTGATGTTGATGATCTCTGCCGAGCAGGTAATTCAAAATGATATTCCTCTGAAAGAGCAGACAGAATTTCTTCAGCCTGGCGATTACGAAGTGGAGGCCTTGCTCTGATTCCAAAGGTAGTGGGCCGCTTTTCAGGTCGATGATCCAACATCATTTTTAGCAGATTATACTAAATTGATAAAAAGAAGAAACTACCTAGTGAATTCTTCAACTAAGACCAAAAAATGGAACACAGCAATAAAGTGTACACACCTCATTTGGATGAGTAACAGGGAATTCTGGAGGAAATTTTTGTCGGTGCAAACTTTGCATAATTTGCACTCTTTCCATTTCAGTTCCAAAGGGAACAAGAAGTTCAAAGAGAATCAGCCCCAAAGAATATATATCAACCTTGTAATTGTAAGGTTTCCCTTTGCGCTAAGATAGGAAACAGTCAAATGAAAAATAAGGTATAGAAAGAATAGTAACAGACATTAAGAAAAGACGCAATTGTGTTTAATGTCACTAACCTGTTCTGGGCTCATATAGAGCTCAGTGCCAACTAACGCTGTATGGCGCTCCCCAAAAGAGCCCGAGGAGCTAGAGGAGTCTATTGGAGTGCGTTGATCATCAGTTTCTTCTAACATAGTTGTAACAAGCCCAAAATCACCAATTTTGATGTGACCATCCATTGAAAAAAATATGTTGGAGGGCTGCCAAAAACAAAGAAGGGGGAAAATGTTGAGGAGGTTACATCCGAGTAATGAAATTCCAACTAACTTTTCATGAAGTCAGTAACTATAAGTTTACTAACAAGATACTCAGAAAATTGTTTTGACTAACCTTTAAATCTCTATGAATTAAATTATTCAGGTGAACATACTCGACAGCCATGACAATTTGTTCAAAGAAATTTATAACATTGAGATAGTCTCTCCTAGGTGTGCTTTGTAACCAGTCTTTCAAACTATCTTTACGACAGAGCTGCATCTATACGACAAAACATGAAAAAAACCTAGGGGTAAGAAGAAACAAGGACAAAAATTATGACAGACATTTTACATACAGGTGATCCTCTACCTGAATAAATAAGTAGGATGTTGAAATTTTAGGTCTCTGATTAGTATTGCTAATACTGAGGTGACTTGGGCGTACATTCCTTTTTGATACATGTGGTGGTTCACTTGATCCTGTAGAGGAGCTACACACTGATATCACACTATCTTTCCTGAAAAGTTTTCAAAGACAGTAATAAAAAATCTAGTTCGCTTACTAAGTTGAAAGGTGAAATAGTGAAAATTAAAATAGGAAAGGAGATGCAAATGAACGAAACCCACCGTCTATCCAGACTGTCTCTTTCCTCATATTCATCTTCTACATCTGATTCCTCTCCAGACCCACCAGATGCATCAAACACAATATATGAATCACTTGTGTCTTGTACTAATCCATTCTTATTTTTGGAAAACCTAGTATTTTGAGGCCCACTAGGGCTAGTAATGTTTGAAGAGGTGATATTCCAGCTATGCTTTGGGTAAATGTGTTTTCCTTTTTTGAGAAAGTTGTAAGATTGACTCTGCTCCTCTGAGTAACTGGTTTGGTCTTCAGAATGCAAATTGGATGTTGTTTCTAAGGTCTTGAACCTGTGTCAATCAATTTTTCAAAAAAATTATTTATAGATAATATAAAACTAAGAATTGAGGGTATACCCAAACCATAGAAAAGTACAAGGTGAAAAAACTCACATTGAAGCCCACTGCTTATCCTGATCTTCTTGCCATCCAGGAGGAGGACACTCTAGCCATGAATTGAAGTATCTCACTATATTGTTGTGATCCAGCTTTGCCAAGGCACGCACTTCACGAAGCACTCTTTCTCTTGACTCTTCTCTGTTGAGAAAAATATTCTAGTTACAAGAAACACTGCCCATGTGGAGTGATTGCTTCAGAGAATTACATTGTATCTTACATACTTGTTTGTTAATGGAATTCTCTTAACAGCATACAGGCAGTCATCAAATTTCTTACGAGCTTCAAACACAACACCAAATCCTCCTTTGCCAAGACATTGCACTGGCTGAAAGTCTTGCAGATATCGAGACGTGTATTCAATTGGTGTTGCCGGGCGTTCTTCCTGAGCTATCTCGACAGGAGGTATATCTTCACCAGGAGGATGTGTAAATGGAAGAAGTTTACCCTCCTTAAAATATGAATTCAAGATTATACTTCACAAATAATATTCCACTTAGGCTGAAGAAAGAGATTTCTTATTAATTAAAGAGCTACAGACCTCAGCAGTTGGTTCTAAGGGTCTACGAAGTCTCATAATTTGTAGAAGGCCCTGTGGCATCATACAGTTAACAAGAACAGCAGTTCCAATACTTATCAGTAAAACCTCTTTCCTGAAAATGGAATGAGCTAAATGTTAATGAAAAGAACAACATGCAAGCAAGCTTCAGGAATTGTACCTGTTTTTCAATATTATATGAACAATGATGGCGCAAACACTCACCACCAGTACCACAGGGAAGTAATAATGATATACTCATCACCCTGGGAAGGACGACTGGGCTTTTCATCGGGTTTTGGTATTTGATCTTCAAATGTTTGATTGTCTGCTTCAATAGCCTCAATTAGACCACATTGGGCTTGCCTTGCTTTCTTTAAGGATTCCGAGGAATAAAGATAAAAACCATTACCTAAGAAAATAAATTGACAAATGTTTAAAGATTGCATTATTTTACACAATACAGTATATTAAAGCCTCACCATTGACATATTCAGAGGCATAAAGGATAGACATGGCAGTGGTGCGAACAGCTTGATTTGATTCATCAGTTAACTGAGGTGTCTTATTTTCATCAGAATTGTGTTGTTCTAACAGACCAAGAGTATTTCCAGGAAGAGCTGGAATGGGTCGCCAGGGAATCCTTGTATGAGTTGATTCATCTGTTATTAGATTTTGACGATTCACAGAGTCTCCAAGATGTTGCTGCATTTGTACACTCTCCTGAATGTATAGCTAAGATAACAGAGAAACCTAAACTTCTCAAATGGAACTATGTAAGATATTAGCATTAAGTCAATAAAAATAGATAGTCACCTGCTTTTTATGCATCCCTATGTATAATGAAGGTGACACTGGTTTTTCATGTCCATGTGTTTTATCATGGTTCCATTGCAGACCACTAAATAGATCTACTTCTTTCATTTCTCCCTTGTTAAAAGTCCATGCACTAACGATTGGTGAGTCAAACTGTAGAATAAACCAAACCCATGAATCCTTCAGAGAATAAGATATTTAAAACAAACCTACGAAAACATTTTCAACCACACTGACACAAAACTACAAGTTAAAAAATAAATATTGAGTAACTAAATAATACAATATCAAAATATAAGTTCACACATAAAATAATGTACCTCATGTTTCCATAAGACTTGTTTTGGGTCTGTGAGGCTAATGCCACAAACAAGGCCATCTGGAACTATCACTCTCACATCAAAATTCAAGGGCTTTGCTTGTTTGCTGCCATGACAAAGGGCAGCAGGATCAGGAATGAGTTTTACATCGTGCCTTGCAACACTGAAATTCCATCTGGAGGACAATCTGGGTGTGAGTACACAACACAAATTAAATACAAGCCGCTCATATCATGACAAGTCAAACGCACCTTTCAAAGCTGGTCCTTGGTTCAACAGCTCGCACAGTGTGAGTAAGTCTTTTCAGTACAAGTACTTCTTCAACTTCAGATGAATTACCATTCAAGTTCACACAACCTTGCATGGAACATTCAGACAACACTGTGCCAGTCTTGGCATCAATATGGTATGACCTGGATTCCTTTCCCCCTGAAAGAGGATTATCTCAGTAAAAAAGTGTTATTACCATAGTGTCTAGGAAATTTGACCAAAGCAAATCTACCTGTAAGCACAATATCATCCTTGCGGAAGGAGGACTGAAGAAGGTCATCGGCAGTGAAGGGAATTACTTCTACATTTTCACCATTGAACTGGTAAAGGCCTCCACTTAGAGAAGGAATCATTCGCAAAAAGTGACCGTCTTTGCCCAACTAGAAATAAACAAGAAGATATTCAGTGCATCAAAGAAATTTGACACATGAGAAAGTAGACTCGTTCTTTACTAGTTATTAATGTGTATGTGAGTAAATTATCGAGATGAGTTGGTATGGTGTAATTTGAGTCGAATGTCAATAGATGGCGTTGTTTATCCAGATTGAGCAGAATGAATGTAGATGACGTTGTTCCCGCATGCGCATAACCTATATCTTCCGTGTTGACACTTCCAATGTTGGTCAATAAATTTATTGTATTGTTTACTTTTTAATTACACAAAGAATAGTTCTGAAACTGACTAGCAGGTTTTATAGTAAGTGAATTTTACATATAGTGTAATTTGGTAGTAAATTATTAGGTAGATGTGCTAAATTCCAGATGTCAAACAACTGCATCAGCAATAAAGAGTTCATCTTCGTAATTGAAATTCAATTTTTCCAAGAATTTTGCTTAGAAACTTCAAAAAACCTCCATCATTGATTAATGACTAGACGAAATGATACAGTTTGGTTACAAATATATAACTGTATGTATTGCCAATTCTCAGAGTTATGTGTAGTCTAAATTACACCATACCAAGCACATTACTCGTTCTTCAACCTCTATGTATGTAGAGGAGATGGATGGTAAAGAACGAGTAAAAATAAAAAAAGAAGAGTTCAGCCCAATTTAACACAGCTCTTACATTAAAACGATAGGAACTGAAATAAAATAATAAGTTACCTCTAAATTGTGAATACTAGATGATAACATTGGACCTGGACCGGTATTCACACTCCAAAGGACATTTCCCTCAGTGGAGCCATCTAATGCATAAAGATTTCCTTCTATAGTGCTCACAAGAACCAGGCTGGAACAAAGTACAGATAAGAAATTAAAAATAGTTCAAAGGGGGCGTACTTCAAGTTTTAGATATCCAGGTTAATGATACAAATTGCATCATAGCTAAAGAGAGAGTAAGTGAATAACAAGCCGCAAAAGACTTTTGCAAGACGTCACAAAGGCTTACAAACTGATTATAACATAAACGCGTGTTCTGCACCAAAACAATGCAGAGACAAACTTTAAGTGACAAACTCTTCCAACCTGTCCAATCCGCCAGCTCTTGAGGTGCAGTCAGGGAGGGCTTTAATGTCCTCTTCAAGGGATGATCCAATAAGAAAGAGAACACAAATGATGGTTGACATAAAACAATAAAGCACATTGCGAAAACGACAACCCATGTTGACGCCAATAAATAGGTATCTTGCAATCCTCGTTAACTTGCTATACAAGCATATTTAATGCACTAGGGATGCAATATCCGACTGAGTCTTCACAATATGCATTGCAGGCACTTGGATGGTGGAACTTCTTTTTCTCGTCACTCTGTCCCAGCACATAGGTATTCACAATCTCCTTGGATAAAGACAGTCTACTTTTCATTGTTTTTGAGAACTTTTGGCTCTAACTCCACCAGCACCAGTACCAGTATGTTGTGTTGTTCGTTGTTTTTGTCTTTGCTGTTGTTGTTGTCAACTCACCAGACACGAGCGGTTTTATTTCCACAAGGCGACGGGTATAGTTTGTCTATTCCATGTTCGCCAACCCAGACACTTTTAATGAGCTGCTTCCCTTCTATTATGTAAACTTCAAACTCGTCGTAGCTCACCAATACGCCGTATTTTAAAGAAATTTCGATTAGAGTTATGAGTTGCAACGATTCCATAGCTTACCTAAACACCTCACAGACCCCTGTATACCTCGCCAAGGTCGTCGAACGACTTTGAGAAAATCACCGTTTCGGAGCGGCCCACTGCCAAATAAGGCAAACGATACACTTCGGTCTGGGACGCTCCGACGCCGACTGATACGGACGTCAGGACAACTCAGGGGGTGTGACGGTCTACCTGACAGTGAATTTCAGTGATTGGATTTATTGCCTCTCATACGATAGCTCTTCCAAGGCCTCATTTAGAGCAAAGCGAAGGCAGCGTGGAAGATTTTATCGCAGATTTGTGTGCCAGACTGTAGCCGTAATGTCTTATTCTACGAGTAAGTATTCCCGTTTCACTCCACTGGAGATATACCGTCTGTGCTGCATTTTTCGTTTCAGTTCAACATCGAAATGTCAGTCACTCTGGTGGCATTGTTGCTCATTCATTGTATCTCGAAAGTACTTCTTGCTGACTTAGGCCGGTGACTAGGATACTGTTGTCCTTCGGATCGGTCTGCTGCTTGGTTGGTTTTCTCTCCGGTGTGCCTCGTCTTTGTGGCATCAACCTTATTGGTCTTGTTTTTTGTGACCGAACCTTCAGTAAATCCTAAGCTGTTAATAACTTTGGCTCAGAACTGAGTTCTGCCCTGTTTGTCCACATTCTGTCTGAACATGTGACCTGTGTCCGTTAGAGGTGTCAAATTTTGCATTGTGATTAACGTAATGTTTCGAAGAGATTCTTAAATGTTTGTTTTCGTCTTGTAGAATATATCTTTTCTACTCTACCTCGAACTCAGAGAGGCCAGCCCATCGTGCTGGGTGGGGACCCAAAAGGAAAGAACTTCCTATACACCAATGGGAACAGTGTTATCATCCGAAACATAGACGTAAATATGTTTTTCTTTGATTTTTTATTATTATTTTAATTTTTTAACCCTTTTTTCTTGGAAAGAATTTTCAAGTTTTATGTTACTGCATGCTTAATGTTATTTTTTTTCTTTTCAGAACCCAGCTATATCAGATATCTACACTGAACATTCATGTGCAGTGAATGTTGCTAAATATTCCCCCAGTGGCTTCTACATTGCTTCAGGAGGTGACTAAACCTGATTTTTATTTCCATTCCATTTTTCAGTTTTCTAAAACCTTTCTTAATCTTTGAAATTTTCAAGACCAATCTGGAAAAATTAGGATTTGGGACACTGTCAACAAGGAGCATCTTCTGAAAAATGAGTTTCAACCTATTGCTGGTCCTATCAAGGACATTAGTTGGTCTCCTGACAGTCAGCGCATGGTAGTTGTTGGAGAAGGCAGGGAAAGGTAAATCCTAAATGTCTTATTTTGATTCACAATTCTTCCAGATGGTTTGCTTCAAACTTTCCCAGATCACATTTTTGATCATTCATCTTGATTTTCTCACTTTTGATCAGATTCGGTCATGTCTTTATGGCTGAAACGGGAACTTCAGTTGGAGAAATCTCAGGGCAATCTAAACCTATTAACTCTGTAGACTTCCGCCCTACTCGTCCATTCCGCATTGTTACTGGCAGTGAGGACAATACTATTGCAGTCTTTGAAGGCCCACCATTCAAGTTTAAGATGACTAAGCAGGTTGATATCTTTCTTAACCTCTGCACTCTTTCCAACATAAATCAGAGGTGTTACTCATTTCAATATTCTTGCAGGACCATACTCGATTTGTTCAAGCAGTACGGTATTCTCCTACTGGGAGCCATTTTGCTTCTGGTGGCTTTGATGGTAAAGTATTTTTGTATGATGGCTCATCAGCAGATTTAGTTGGGGAAATAGGCTCCCCTGCACACAAAGGTGGCGTTTATGCTGTGAGTACTTTAATATGAGGCTTAAAACAACTTTTAAAAAAAGAGCATTTTAGTCTTATTAATTTTTTGTTGTTTTAAAGGTGGCTTGGAGTCCTGACGGCAAACAGTTACTCACTGCATCTGGTGACAAAACCTGCAAATTGTGGGATGTTGAAACAAGATCTGTGGTGACAGAATTTCTTATGGGTACGCAGGTAGAAGACCAACAGGTATAAAATTTCCAATTTTAAATTTGCTTTGAAAAACAAATAGAAGTCTTATCACAATTATTACATTGATGTTGATCTATCTATTAATTTCACTGTAGGTGTCCTGTTTGTGGCAAGGGGAGCATCTGTTGACTGTATCGCTCAGTGGTTTCATTGCCTATTTGGATCCTAAGAATCCAGACAAACCAATTCGTGTTGTAAAAGTAAGAATGAAAATTATCTGCTATTTGCATTATGTGTAAAACGAATCTTTCTGAACTGCAAGTGTTGTGCAAATTTTTATATTATTCCCCTCTACTTTCTTTCAGGGCCATAACAAGCCGATCACCGTGCTAGCTCTGAGTCCTGATCGTGAAACCATTTACACAGGATCTCATGATGGTTATGTGACAAGTTGGAGTGCCAAAACAGGTAAAGGGCCATTATATTTACCCTTCTATTCAATTGCTAATTTTTAACATTTTTTTCACTGCTAGAATACGAATATACCAATTCTTTTTGTTGGTTCATTTGCTACTTATATTTATGATGCAGTGCAATAATTTTCTTTCCTCTGTTGAAGGTGAAAATGATAGAATCCAGGGAAATGGGCATGGGAACCAGATCAATGGCATGTGCACTGTTGGCACTCATGTATATACTTGTGGTATTGATGATAGTGTTAAACAAATTGATGCTACTTCTAAAACTTACACTGGTGTAGATATGAAGCTTGCCTCTCAGCCTCGGGGCATGGATCTCAAAGGTGATACCATTATTGCTGCTTCTGTCAAAGAGGTGAGTTCTTGGCTCCATTTTGTGCTCAATTTTTTTTTCTCTTAGCTATTTGCTAAATGCTTTACATTTAAAATTAAAATTCTTCACAGATAACAATTCTTCAAAATGGAAACAAAGTTTCAAGCCTCCCAATTAGTTTTGAATCTTCTTGTGTCAGTCTGAGCCCCAAGGATGGTGAAACATTTGTGGCTGTTGGTGGTGCTACAGACAACAAGGTATTTTTCTTTCATTGCTGATGAAAATGTAAGAAAAGCTTTCATTTCATGCTGTTTTCATTTCAATTTATCATGTTTTGTGCAGGTTCATGTTTATGACCTTGTGGGTGGTAGTCTGGCTCCCAAGATTGAACTGGACCACTTAGGTGGCGTGACAGACTGCGCCTTTTCCCCTGATGGCAACTACCTTGTTGCTTGTGATTCTAATCGTAAAGTAATTCTGTACAAGGTCCCAGAGTTTCAGGTAAGTCACTTTTTTAGCCTTTGCTTTTTCTCCTGCTCTTTTCCTTACTCTTTAACCCAAATCCTTTTTTGTGACCTTCTCCCCCTTTAAATGTCCTTGCTAATTATATTGGTGCTTGGGATTAAAAACAGACCGTGAGTACAGTTTACTAACCCTCCATCTTGTGGTATATATATCTCTCCATCTTTTTTCATTTGTCCTTGTTTTATTGCAGCTTGCTCACAACAAAGAGTGGGGATTCCACAATGCTCGTGTTAATTGTGTCGCTTGGTCACCCAACTCACAATTTGTTGCTAGTGGAAGTTTGGATACAACTATAATAGTTTGGAGTGTGCAGCAACCATCCAAACACAACATTATTAAAAGTGAGTGACGGTAGCGTATACACTTATGTATACATGTCAACATTGTTTCTTTTCTTTTCTTGCTGTTTTCTTTCAAAAGCTCCTAATCTTGACCTGTCTTATCTTTTTCTAGATGCTCATCCACAGAGTCAAATTACACGTTTGGCTTGGCTGGACGATGAAACTTTGGTATCTGTTGGACAGGACTGTAATACCAAAATTTGGAACATTGTACCTTTCTAGGCTCACCCTTATCTTATACTATAAATACGAACTATGCTGACAGATATGTATTTATCAATCTGTGATGAGTCATACATAGCTTTTATCTTAAACTACCCAACCTTTTTTTTTTTTTTTTTATTTTTTTTTTTTTTTATTATTTTTACTTTTTGTGAAGAGTACACTGTTGTATACATTGTCATGTTGTGGTGTATCACTATACATATTTGTAATTGTTGGCATGAAGATCTGTGATGTAGAGGGAAAGGTTTTCACATTTTCTATAGGTACATTAATTGGTAATGAGGATAATTTTGGAAGTTTGCCAATCTATTTATTCACTCTCTCCCATTTGTGTCACGACTATCATGTCATCAATATTTAATGGTTCCTTTTTTTGTTTTGCTCCTTTTGAATGTTCTGTTGTACGATTTTTGAGTAAACTGGAATTATACTAATACCTCCTATTTTATCTGTATGTTCTTAATGTTTGTATTTTAACAGGTGAGAATTTTAACCTGTTTTCTCTTTAATTCAGCCATTTTCTTTTTCTTTTCTGTTAATTTGTGTTGCGCAGTGATGGCAAATCAGTTCAGCACGCAGTAACATAACGTCCTGCTGGCTTAATCATTTTGGAGTTAGAGCTTACATATCCTACAGAAAGAATTTATTTGGTATGTTTCTCACCCTTTTATGTGTTTGTTAAAATCTAATCTAATCTTGCATTGTTTTCATTTAATTGTTGATATTTTATTTTTTAGTTGCTTTCAGTTAACGGTTTTGTTTTCTGTTTTTCAATATTATCTCTCCCCATCTAATGCAGTTTTTTATTTAATTAATTAAAGTTAACTGAGACACACACCTTATTTATTTTTACTATTTTGAGATATCAGTAAGCATAGTCGCATAATTTAGAGATTCAACCAAAGGAAATTGCGGAAAGTGAAGCGCTAAGTTATGGTTTAGTTTTATGTCATCCTACAGTATTACAATAAGGAGGGTTTCAAATTGCACTGTAATCTAACTTGTTTTTTCACTTGACTTTTAATCCGGAATGCTATGCCATTTATTTCACTAACCAAGTTATATAGATTTACCAGACAGGCTGTTATTGCTTAAAGTGACTGCTGGAAACCAAAGGTGTAGCTTTGTTCAATTCTTCTGGACTGACGCATTTATTATGGTGTAGTGCTCTTATCTGTTCATTCTGCATTTCTATTTTTCTACTGTTTTTTAACATTATATTGCTCAAACTATTGGGAAGTTTTTAGATTAAGCTCATTTTCTGTGGCTAACCTTGTACTAATGTTGTGAAGATAAAACCGTGACAAAAGACATGCCAAGTATTATATTCTGATATTTATTCTGTATTGGGTTGATAAAATTGAGAGTAAAATAAAGATATATATATATATATTTAAAAAATTAAATGTACTGCCTACCAATTGTCACAACAATTTAGGAAGACTCTGACAAGGTCCTTTCTGAATATGTATCTCACTTTCCATCAAGCTGTTCATACAACTTCGGCACATAGTCATCCCATTGAGCTTGGTAAAAGTTGCCAGCAACAGGATCACCAAGGTTATACTTTGCTGCAAATTTGCGAATGGCAAAACATCCTCTGTTGTCTGCGGACCTAAACAGAAAAATGTAGCAAAATTATATAAAGATTTAAAATAATAAAAAAGCATTTCAATTTCGATTAATACATGCCTATTAGTGAGCCTTTTCTCATCAAACGTCAGCTTCCCAGATTGTTTAAAAATAAGGAAGATGTATCTGTGCAGACCTAAAATTTAAAAAAAATGCAAATTACTCATGACAAAAGTGTGAGAATATGTAATTGGCTGACTTCTGAACCAAGGAAAAAAATCAGAAGATTTATTTCTCAAAGCAAATTTAGGAGAGCCTACCAGTGCCTTCTGGAGGACCAGATCCTACATATTCCGAAAGGGTTTCACCCTTGCTGACATCAGCACCAGGAATATTTCCAACTAGCCAATGATGCCACTCACGGTAAGTAGGCTCTTTCCTGCTTGGAGCATCAGGGTCTAGAAAATAGTAGGCAGGAATAGTCATGCATCCAACAGTTGATTTACATTTAAATTTTGTTACGTATACCTACCAGTCATGCAAAGAGTGTAGAATGCATTGGTGTCAGCATTCCATGACACAGTAGGAATGTCTTTCACTTGAGTTGGGGTGAGCTCATTTCCCAAGTCAACAGATGCTCCTGATGGGTAAGATACCTGAAACAAATAAAATAACAAAATGGAGAAGAGCAGCAGGATTATTACAGATATTATATAAAGGTGCAAGGGGTCAAGCAGAGTATCTTACCTTTGCTACTTCTGATGGGATCTTGTCGATCACATCAGGGCTAATCTGCTCCTTCTCCATTGCAGCCAGAAGACGAGTTGGACGCCCAGCTGTTGACATTAGCCGAGATGCAATATTGAAGATGGGTCTCAACGCCACAACCATGGCTCACCACTCTGGGTGCAAAGAAATGCTAATGCAACGGTATAACAGCAGTGCTCAAACGGGAGTTGTAACATGTGAACAGCACGGTAAATGTAAGTAGAGATATGAATGACATATTACAGTTCCCATCTACGATAAAGCCGGCCATCACGCGACCCGGCAACCCATTATCCGGGCAGGGGTCAATCAAAAGAGGCGCTTGAAAGCACTGCCTCAAAGCAAAGGAAGCAAACAATGGGCAGAAATTCAAAAAGACATGGACAACAGGCCAATTTACTCTTCAAAAATGAAAAGAGGCGGGTGATCAACGGGTGACGTTTAATTAGAGGAAACCAGCATAAAGGGAGAGGGGTTCGAGTATACAAAGAAACAGTTTACGTCAAATCGAAACACAAACCGCAAATTATGGGTCGTGAGTCAGAGATAATCACCTGATAAAAGTGCGCGCTCTAGACAAATTGCCAAACGAGCTTCGAACAAAAAATGCTGCCACCGGAAGAATTGATGGAAGCACACCGTTGGGTTGGGTTGGGTTGGGTGGAGCTTGGGGCTTGGGGCTTAGGGGCTTAGCTTCTGAGATAGGCAACCCGCAACAACTTACGTCACTATGAAAAATTGAGCCTGCTCGAACATGGCGCGGGGCACGCTCGAGTTCCGGGTTGACTCTCGAATGATCGAGTTCGAGAGTTCGAGAAACCGTAGAGGAGGGGAGAGGGGGAGAAGGCGGAGAAGGTCGGATCTCCAGTGTTACCTTGATTGGAAAGGTTGTAGATTGTTATCGCCAATTGGGCTATTTTCTGACGACAAATGTAGGCAAAAAGCACTAAAAAATAGCCCAAAAATAGCCCAAAAGAAGCCTAATAGTATATTTTTGGCGTTTTAAAATTCCACTTTTGGCTATTCGTCTGTCTGGTTCTGGACCGGGCAACTGGCAACACTGGATCTCATCTGAAAAATACTCAACAAGCTTCAACCGTCAAATGGAGATCAGCTGATCTACAACTCTCTGAGAAGTTCAGACCAGAGCCAACAGCCAACACTTTGACATGTCTCGTCGCTGTCGGTTTTTTACGTTCGACTTCAAACCATCTCTTCGCTCAGAATTACTGGTGGGTTCGACCGATCTAGTCGTGGTGCTTGTGTTTCGACTGTGTCGCGCCTTCTCTGACTCCCTGCGTGGCTCGACTGACCAAAGGATTTGTCTGTTTCTGGCGGAGAAATGCCTGCCTTGGTGAGTAAATGCTTGCACTTATTGAATTGAGAAGTGTTCAGTAAAGTATGTAAATTTACGGACTTAATATTTCAGGTGCTGGGTTTATCACTCATCGCCTGTCATGTTGCAGTATGGAGCTGAAAAGGCAATACCCACAATCCCTACATTGATTGGTATGTCTTTATTATTAGATTTTCATTTATCTATCCTGCTACCCTCTGCTGGAAAAGTGAGGACATTATTCTGATTCTGCTGTTCATCATTGCCTTCTGTTACAGGTGAATTCTGATGTCCCAGCCGTCCCAACTGTATCTTCAGAACATGCTAATGGGAGATTCTGCCATGTGGGCATGGGCCATCTTCTCCACAGTGAGTTTAGTCCCAGTATTATGCTATTGCTTTTACTTTATCAGCTGAATTGATCTGTATGATTATTTTGTTCTCATTACTCTTGCAGGGCCCTCTCTTCTATCTGGGTTACTGTCGCTGTTGTAACCCAGCAACATTGGTGAGTGAGCTAATAATTTACTTTCCTGTATCGCTCCAGTGGTCGAGGGGAATCGTATCTCACAGTGGGTACTGAGGACTCATTTGAATATTGCTTTAACTGTCTCCACGACATTCTCTATTTTAATAATTGATTGGAATATTTAATATTCTGACTATTGCTTCTTGCTCCGTCTGTCTTTTCTGGTACACATGAACACATGCATATTTACCCTATAGCTCATTTCCTCTACAATGCTACTGCTTTTCGTGCTAAATTTTTTTTTTCACCAAACATTGCGTCCAAAATTATTTTCATTGCGCCTTAAATTTGTTTCATTACCACACGTACAACTCGCATTATTACTGCGCCCGAAATTCTTATCATATTATTATTGCCTCACGTTAAACTCTTATTTTGTTGATTTCTTACCTTATGAAATTTAAGATGAAGATAAATTATTAAAGACAAGAACAGGTAAGGTGCATGGCCTTTTGATTCCTATTTAAAAACAGATCAGTCTCGTAATTCTGATTTTCTTTTCTAGGCGAATTGGAATAAGTTCAAGGTGCCAAAACTTTTCAAGGTTGAGTACCAGTCACTGGTGATGACTATGGTGCTGTTAACTCGAGTCAGAATAATTTGCAAGGAAGGCGGAAAGCTCAACCATGGCTCAACTCATTCAACATTCAAGGGGTGAGGCTGACAGCCAGGGGAGGCAGGGGGTGAGGATGCGTTGGAGGGAGGGGGCGCGCGAGTTTCTGTGCTAGGTCCCACCTTGCCCCGGCGACTTCCCGGGACGGTGCTCCGGCGGCTTCAGCACGTCGAGCACGTCGCGGACTACAGCCACATCGACGGCGGTGCGGGCTCTGGATCGACGGCGACTCACTTTCGCTCGACGACGATCGACACACGCCGATCTCAGCGGGAGCACTTCGTCTGCGGAGCAGTCTCCGTCTACCGGCGGTGAGTCTGAGTCCTGCAGGGCGATTCCTTACGCTATCCGTCTCTGTGCGTGTCGCACTCACGGGCCCGACCCATAAGGAGCGAAAGGGAAGACACTTCTGAAAGATACCCTGAATCCGCCCGCTGCGGACCGATTCCGCCGCAGCCAGCACCCGTTGCTGTCTCACTCTCACATGGAGACAACCGAGGGGTGCAGGAATGCTGCCTCTCTCGCACCCGAGGAGAGCACCGCCGAGTGCTGTCAGCGGAATCGCTCTGCTGATCTCAAGGTTTCTCCCTGCAGCTCCTCTTCTCGCTCGTCTTCGTTCGTCTGCGAGCACTCAGAACAGCCCCTACAGCTCCTTTGTCCTTAGATCCTGATAGTGCTCGGGTAGCTTCAGGCTTCAGCTCGGCGACCCAGGCTGGGACTCCAGCCACGGTGATGGCGGCAACATTCCAACCGACTGACACCGAGTCGCCGCACCGCGCCGCACGCCCAGTCACCGGAGCGCCCCAGCCGCCTGATTCCGAAGACTGCTCTCCTCGCTCTGTCTCTCTCGCACTCACGGGCTTCGCCGTAGAGGTGTCTCTCTCGCACCTCTCCTTGTCTTCGTTTTCATGGAGGGCTGAAGCGTTACATAGGGAAGCACTAAGACAGGCCAGGAACACACCAAAACAGAATATGTTCTCAGATATGTTATTGCTTAAGAGCAGATGAATAGTTTAAGACATTTGCCACTTTGTTATGTTCCTGGCCTGTCTTGTTTTTCGTTACGCTGCAGTACTCCATTGTCTTGGTCTCCTAATGGTCTGATTGTGCTATCAAGGTTTTGACGTTGATTTTGCACGAGAGATTCACTTCACTCCAGTCATCAAGTCTTGATCTTTTGAACGTTGTTGAAGATTTCTTCAAGGTGAGGTTCTTCCAGTAGAATTCAAAATTGTTTTAATGCTCCATCAGAATCTGCTAAGCGTGATTGTTTCTAGCATATGCATCATTAGTAGAAACGGAGCTGTAACTGAGGGGGAATCAACTCTGAATTTTAGTCTTCAGATTATGTGAATTTTCCTGAATATTTCTGAATTTATCACAATTTATTTTGCATTTCGGACTTTTTCTAAATTATGAAGTGTACAAAAATTTCAGAGCTTTTACCCCCTTGGCAGTATCTAAGAGCATTGTTATGTATTGTGAAGTTGTGTAAATTGTTATATTTTAAAACTTGTGACGTCCTGACAATCATTGACTTGAATTGAAGACTAACTCATCTTACTTCTCTTGTGTTACTTTGGTTTGTTCCTGTGCTTGTAAGGATTCTGGTTCTTGCTGGTTTGGTGGTTTTCGGGCTTTAACATGGTGTAAATATTCTGGTGTTTCTGCTTCTCTGGTTCGGTCTGGGCTTGTGTGTGTTTTGGAGTAGTTAGTTGCTCTCATGACTGGACTTGATTGACATGACTGACCTGACAATGCATTTAGTCTAATGTGAATAATCTAAAAATACTTAAAGTTAATTTTTAATCAGAATTGGAAAAATTTGTTGAGAGAACACAAAATTTTACTATTAAACCAGTTAAAAGTTTGTAGTTTTGATTGAGACCAGCGTTTCTGCTGGACGATGGTACTACTGTCATGTCTGTAGGAGTCATGAGCTCTGAAATGAAATTGTTAGAAAAAGGGCATCATTGCACTGAACACTTATTTAAGGTCATTTTATGAGTCATTGCATATATTCCACACTTGTAATCAAAATGGTTAATGATGACTATACGCTTGGGCTTTATGCCCCTAGGAGGATAACGTGGATGGGGCAACCCATTCTGTCGACAGCACTGACTGAATCTCATGTTTCCAAAAGCAATTTAGGCTGTTGAAACTGTTGTGAGTGGGGTTTTGGGGTTTGAGGGTAGATTTGACAAAAGAAATCAACTAGTTAATTTTTTCCGTCTCTTCAGTATCTACAAAAGTCAACAACAAACAAAATAACAATACCACATCAAAGGGGATGGAATGTATCAATTCTTTCTTTGATCTCATAAGCTGTTTTCACACAATAAGTTCTGTTTTCAAAATACACCCAATTCTGACTGACAAACATTACAATGTCATAACATTACAGAATGAGGGAAGACAGGATATTTCCTCTCATTTGTACAAACTCTGAGGACTTATTTGTACTACATGTGTTTCACCGAAAAAGGAAAAAAAAAAAAGAACAAAAAAAAAAATACAAGCAAACATAAAGAACTCCGAATTAGATATCTAACATTTGGTGTCTTGGATGTCCCCCTTGTATGCAGGAATCATTACAATATTAAAACAAAGGATATATGATCATATAGCTACAGTTATAACTACTCAAAGTGCATTAATGATACAGAATGCTATTTACAAAAGATGTGGAATGGAATCATGAGAAGAGACAAGAAGCATTATATAATATCAAAATAATATTAAGAGATTGAAAAATATGTCATGATGAATATTTTCATATATTTATATACACAATTTCTGCCTTACATTATGAGTTTGATTCTGCTGCAACAACTACAATTTGCACTAGTAATACTACAAATCACTTTGAAGCTGTCAATTTTTCTTTAGCGGTCAGCCTTATAAGTATAAAGAAATCCAGAGCAACAGGATTGCTTGGATAAAATATAAACACACTTGACATCTTCCTCATTAGAAAGATATTCTTGTACACTGTGAGAAAATCCGTACTTCATACAACTAAACAACGGTTTTGAATTAACGGTTTACGGTTTTCGTTACCGTACATCATTAATTTACCCTATACTGGGGTACAATTTTAGTACAATATTTTATTGTACTTCGAAATAACGGTGAAAAATTGTAGTTAAATTGTAGTTTTTTCTCACAGTGTATCTAAAGAAATACTGATTAGAGTAACCCCCCTTCCCCTCCCTGTCTACTTTCCCTGTGCTTTATTCTCATTAAAAAAAAAAATATCTAAGTTATTAATGGTAAAATTTTCTTCGAATTCGGATGTTTTGCAGTTTAGTAGAAAAATCTATTTATTGGTTCTTGATATGAATTGTTTTATCTTATTTGATCATCATGAACATTCCTCCAAAAATCCTTTCTCGGCCATTCAGCCATTTTACGTGCTGGGCGCATTTTAATGACAGATTTTAAAAGCCCATGGGGCTTCCCCTCTAAATCAACTTCCGGTAAGTAAGGGTTTCTGTGGGAACCTCTCCTTTTTCTGTATCAGTCATGCTATGGTTCACTTTGTGCAAGGAGCGTGAAATTTCGGGCCAAGGTCTCCAACGCCGAGGCAGGCTTTTCCGTTCTCACAAACCGGGCCGCTTCGGTGGATATCCCATCCATTCGCCATCCGCCGTTGAGACGGGGAGATCAACTACCGCCTCTGTGTCCTTCCTCGGCCGTCAGGGGAAAGGGAGCGGTTCGAGTGGTCCCGGGTTCGACTCCCCTCAGCGTGCCTACTCAGCTCAGGGCGAGCAGCGGCTCGTGCTGCGCCTCGGGTGTCTCTACGGGCGCCTCTCTACTCGCGAGGGCCTTCTTACCGCCCTTCTTCTTGTCGAGCAGCGCAAGTTTCCGCTTACCGAGCGACAGCTTCTTTTGGGGCGCGGGGATCTCGGGTGTGGCCGCCACGGCGGCGTGCTCGCGGTCGATCTCCGCCAGACGCTCGAAGATGTTGTTGGGCCTGACGCCGCCGGCGGGGAGGTGCTGCGGCGCGGCCGCCACCACTGCCTGGCCGTCGGGTCCCACCACGGTGCCCGGGTCGGCGCGCGACGCGTTGCGGTTCACGTACACCACGTAGTACTCGCTGAAGCTCGACTTCGTCGGCGTCGAGATGTCGGCAAAGTCACGGAAGTTGGCGAAGAAGTCCTCCGAGGTTCGGTAGCGCTGCGGCTCTGGGTTGCCGCGGTAGAAGGCGGGCCGGCCGTGCCCGTTGCCCCCGTAGAACGAGTGCAGCGCGGCGGAGGGGGAGTCGTAGTCCTGCGGGGTCAGAGCAGATCGCATGGTCAGCGACGGTCAAACCCTTTTAGCTTGACGTGTCAGGCGGGCCTGGCGGGCGCAGCCCGGCGGGGATGGCCCACCCCGCAGGCGGGCGATACCTTACCTCGCTCACCTGGGACTCCTTCTCCTCGCCGTAGAAGGTGCCGCCGTGGATGACGCCGAAGTTGCCGGAGCCGAGAAGCGCGTTGGAGTGCAGATCAGCGGGGGCGGCGACGGGGCCGGCGGGCGGCGGGTAGGCGCGCTCCCTGAAGCTGTGCTGCGCGGCCAGCTCCAGGCGGGGCTGCGGCTCCAGCCCGTGCGGCCCCGGGCCCAGGTACGGGTTGTACTGCTGCGGCCGCAGCAGCGCCTGCCGCTGGCTGAAGGCGGGCTCCTGCGCACACAGCAGGACCCCTGTCACGGCCGTCGGCCCCGCCAACCCCGAGCGCGAGCGCGACGCTCGGCGCGGGTGGGCTTACCTGGAAGAGCGGCGGTCGCGAGTGTCCCAACGGGAACAGGGGCTGGAAGGCCGGGAACAGGTTCTGGGGCTGGCCGGTGGCGTCTGTCGTGACGGCGGGCTCCCCCGTCGTGGGCGCGGCGCCCGCCCCCGCGTCCGGCTCCAGGAACATGTCTCCGTCGTCGCCGGCGCCGCCGCTGGCCGCGGCCTCGGCGTCGTCCTCGGCCACCGCCTCCTCGCCGTCCGCGTCCTCACGCGACGAGGCGGCGGCCTCCTGGTCCTCGGGCTGCGCGGGCTGCTCGGCGCGCTTGCGCCGGGTCAGGCCGGCCTGCAGCGTCTCCTCGTCCTGCGGCCGGTGGTGGCCCGGCTCCTGGGCGCGGGGGAGGGGGGGGGGCTCAGTCAAGCAGGGGAAGCATATTTAATACTCCGGAGCCGCCGGGCCGGGGCCGCGGCGCTATGGTACTCACGGACTGGATGAAGCCGCCCTGCACGTGCTGGTAGTGGTGCGGTGTGGGCGCGGGCGTGATGGCGAGCGTGAGGTGCGCGTGCGGCGCGCCCGCGGGCCCGGGGCCGGAGGAGCGCCTGCCTGTCACGCCCATGTCGGTCACCTCTGCGAACAGGACAGGCACAACGGGGTAGGGTTATCTCGGGGTTGCCGTGCGTTGCCTCACGCGCTTTTCGCGCGTCACGTTTGCTCACAGCGGCACGATGGAGATGCGCTGCGGATACCCTCCTCCAACCCTGCGCCATCGGCGACCCCATCCCCATCCCTGTCCTCTGGGGCGGCCAAACGAGTCGGGTCGCGATCGCTTCCAATGGCGGCCCGGCGGCCCGGCCCTGGCGGTCTATTTGCATTTGCCTCGACCAGGAAGGCGATGTGCAGCACATGCAACTCGGGGCTGCGGCCGAGCAGCGCGGAGCGCCTGGCTTGCTGGCCGGCCATTCAGGAGACACGCCGTAAAATAAAAGCCCGAGTCTGGTGAGCTTGATGTATTGCCCGAGCCTTAGAGCAAAAGCCGCTTGCGGGCTGGGCTAGGCCTCGGCTGGGCCGATAGGGGTACGGTACGGCGTCCGAGGTGCGCCCGTCCCGCGCGCAGGGCTGCGTTGCCCGGCCTGGTTCTGGTCCTTCCCTGCACGGCGGGGCGGTCCATCACTCATCAATCAATCGTGGAACTGGCGAACAATGTCTGACCAGCCCCGGCTCCGGAGCCACGTCACCGTTTCATCACCCCGAACAACTTTACCTTTCCTCTTGCCGCCCCCGGGCCGGGCTCAGGCTCAGGCTCCGCCAACGCCATCTTCACGCCCTGTTTGCGCTGAGGCCGAGCGGACTCTCCCCGGCGTGGTCGGCCGCGCGCGGGCCGGGGGGTCCAGGCCCGGGGACACACCACGCGGGCGGATCCCTGCTCCTCGCTCCCCGCCCCGCAGTGGCAGGGCCAGGCAGGGCTCACGCCGGTCAGGGAAGTCATGGCAATGTTAGGGGAAATAAAATGGGTCTGGAAATCATGGGAATGTCGGGAAATTTTGCGAAAAGTCTGGGAAAAATCCAAAGATGTGACTCGATGTGCGATAAGAGCAAAGCATTTTGAATTTTCTTGTTGCCTGTGCCTCCTGTTATTCCAAAAATTCATGAAAAATGCGATTTTTGGGGCGGTTGGAAATTATGGAAAATTCGGGGAAAATGAAAGCGAAGATCCGGTGTGAACCCTGAGTGGTCGTAGCCCCGTCCATGGCTTTTGACCGTGTACAGTGCAATTTTCCGTCTCGACGGGCGGCTTGACGCGGGGCGGCGCGGCGGCGCGCATGAGTGTCCAGTCGCACGGCCGTCCGCGTCACGACTTGGAAAGTAAACAAGCGGGGGTGGCGGGGCGGGGCGGGGCGGGGCGGGGCGGGGCGGGGCGGGGCGGGGCGGGGCGGTGTAGCGGATCACCATAATGAGTAGTAGCAGCAGAGCAGCAGCGAGGGCAACCGTGTCCCCCGCTGCGGGCGGGAACGCCTCGCCCCGCCCCACCCCACCCCACCCCGCCCGACTCGGGTATCGGAAGATGCGCGCGCGGCTGATTCGATAAAATGAGAAAATGAGGTATTCAAAAATAGCCACAAATTATGGGTCTTTCTCAAGGGGTCGTCAACTCTGATATTCCTCCGTACACGAAACTGATATTACCCCGATATTACTTCAATATTACCTATATTACCTTCATATTACATCAATATTACCAATTTTTTTGCCAATATTACATCAATATTACCCATATTACCTACAATATTACAATATTACTCTGATATTACTGATAATACCAATATTCCTCCGTACACGGCTAAAGGCAGTTGACGACCCCTCGGTCTTTCTTTCTTTCTTTCTTTCTTTCTTTCTTTCGTTCTTTTTTTCTTTCTTTCTTTCTTTCTTTCTTTCTTTCTTTCTTTCTTTCTTTCTTTCTTTCTTTCTTTCTTTCTTTCTTTCTTTCTTTCTTTTTTTCGAAGCGGGTTTTAGTTTACACTGCTCACGCTCGAATCGATTTTCAACTCATCAGCCTGCTTGCATCGGCCAATATGCGAACTACCCGATTCAAGAGCAGAGCGGCCTGCGGGCGGACCGTTGTGGTAGGCGCGGGGCGCGGGTCACGGCACAGCGGCTCCTGCTCCTGCCCCTGCTCCTGCTCCTGCCACTGCTCCTGCCACTGCTCCTGCCACTGCTCCTGCTCCTGCCCTGCTCCTGCCCTGCTCCTGCCCCTGCTCCTGCTCCTGCCCCTGCTCCTGCCCCTGCCCCTGCCCCTGCCCCTGCTCCTGCTCCTGCTCCTCCGCGCACCGGCGCCGCATTAGCTATTCTGCACCCCGCCCCGCTCCGCCCGCACCCTCTCCAGAGCTGTACCTGTAACAACTCCCACTGTATTACGCATCCCATTGCGTATGCTCGTGTGTGAGAAAACACACACACACACACACACACACACACACGTGGTCGTGAAGGTCGTGGCTGGACAAGCCAATGGCTTTCCGTCGACCCACGGCCAGACAGACAGCGTACGCGGAGAAAGTGCATGCCCACCCCACCCCTCTCCCTCCCCCCTCCCCCTTCCACCTCTATAATCCACCCATGAGCCAGTCGCTCTGGCGCGACGGAGAGCTATGATCGTTTATATCTTCACGTGTGTGTCAACGCCGTTGGTGTCCATAACAAAATAGACGCGCTGGGATATTCAATTTAAAAACCAGATTGGAATTGATTCATAGTAAAAACATTAGGAAAAATACGTTTTCGAGAGAGAGAGAGAGAGAGAGAGAGAGAGAGAGAGAGAGAGAGAGAGAGAGAGAGAGAGAGAGAGAGAGAGAGTGTGTGTCGGGGGGCGCGCGCTGCGGTGTACGACCAAATCGTGCGTGCCCCGTGCCAATGTCCCTTCCGGTTCGATTGGATATCGCGATGTATCGCCATTAGTCGCATATCGATATGATCGAGAACCAGCTCTCAGGTTCGCTCGCCGCTGCCTCGTTTTCTCTCCTCGTGACGTATAATTAGTTTTGCAATATGATGCTTACGTTTTCGAATCTTAAAAATTGAAGGAAAAGCTGCTCTGATTTGGAAATTGTTGCAGAATTGCTTTAAAACTGTCAATGCGTCTTGCGCTTTTTTTTTATTTCTTAAAATAAAAAAGAAATGCGTTTGCCGATCAGCTTCCTCCAGCTCACGCAAGCAGGCAGGGGGCGGAGCGCTGGGGCCGCAGCTTCTCTGCAATTTTTGGCAGTGTGGTCTGACCACTCACCTCGTAACTCCCGACCGACAGACGTGGGGCACAGGGTGGGGCCTGCCCTCTGTCACCCAACATTTTTACTAATAAAAAAAAGAAAGAAAGAAAGAAAGAAAGAAAGAAAAGAGAAAAACCGGCGAGGGGCTAAAAAAAATATCGAGTATGGTTTATCTGCGGTTATAGGGGCCGGCCCGGTGTTACAGGGCACTACCAACGTCGCGACGCGGTACGTACAAGTCCATTACACGGTACGACGCCGGGCCAAGCCGGGCCGGGGGCGTTATCACCGCTGTCAGCGCGCGGCATTCAGCGGATCTCTCCCGACTGTCTGTCTCTCTCTCTCGCTCCGCCCGCGCCCCGCCCGGCCCCGCCCGGCCCCGCCCCTCTCGCTCGCACACATTGAGGCACATTAGCGCGGGCCCATAGCCATTAGCCGCGCGGCCCGCGGCCCGCGGTGTGGCGCGCGTGCAGTTTTCTCCCCGGGATGAGGCAATTGGCGGCTTATTGAGTGCAAAAGAGTTCCTCGTGCAGATTGCCGCGTTATTAATGGGGCGACGCACGCAGGGCGGCTTGCGCGCTGCGCGCCCGGGTCCTCATGCACTTGCTGCAAGCGCTGCAAGCCCGCGCCGAGGCAGCGCAAAGCCTTACCGTTTGTGCACCAACCTGTACCATCCACTTTTATTTATTTTTTAAGGAAAAAGGACACTGTTTCGTGCCGTAACGTAACGTTAGTGTGAGACTCCCATGCGAGCTGCTGCTGTGACATGTGTCTGCTCATATTCATGCCAGTCGGCGCGGCGTGCAGCCCGTTACGTGGCGTGCGGCGGCGTTTCGACCCGGGCCGCGGGTTCCTTCCTAGTTCTGCACCGCACGGCTCGGGCTGAAGTGAAGCTGCCCTGCCCCGCCCTGCCCTGCCCCGCCCTCCCCTCCCTGCGCTGCCCTGCTCTGCGCTGCGCTGCCCAGACTCTTTGGCGGCCTGCTCAGTACCGGGTCCCGGCTGCCCCGGCCCCCCTCCCGGCCCTTGCCCGACCTGGCTCTTGTCTTTATAAGTCACTTATACCTATACTCCGGACTGGACCCGGGACCCGGGTCCCACCTGCTGGTGGATGGCCGACGGATAGATCACAAGCACGGCGGGAGGAAGACTGGACTTGACTTTCGACGCTTTGCTCGCTCTGGTAATCTCACCCTCGTATGAGCAGCAATACCAGTATCGCAGCAGTGGTGGAGGTCGTGTCACGGTGTGGTATAGGCGAGAGAGGACTGCCACCGATTCATCCGCCCTGCTCCACAACCACTCTCATCAACAAGCATGATGAAGCAGGGATTTTTAGTTTTGTTATGCGGTAGTCGTTTTATGATGCTGTTCGGTAATTTTACAAACAGATACAAAACATACCCGGCCGGTCCGTGCCCTATAACTCTCCTCCTTCCCTCGCTTACTCATATACACGCACGCACTCACACACACTCATCGATGCTCAACGAGAGGGAGGAGGGGGGCAAGCATCCGAGCGACAACAGCATCTCGGGGGGGGGGGGGGGAGAGACCAGTCTGACTTTCTCCAGCCAGGCGTGGCGGGCGGGACGGGACGGGACGAGCGGACGGACGGACATTGGCCAGGACGGCCCTGCCGCGCCGACCTATGTCGTAATAATTACACGCTGGCCCGGCGTCACGTCACATTTGTGGACCACACCTCGCCACGTCGTGTGTGTGTGTGTGTGCTCCCGTTCATTTATACATATACAGTGAGACCAGCCTAAGGTCGGTCTTTTCCTCTCACCCTCTCGCCTGTAAACTTCTATTCTGCCCGTGCTTTGAAAAGACCGACCTTAGGCTGGTCTCACTATATTAGGTTGGCGCCATCTTTTCACACGGCGCCATCCCCCTCCCCCCTCTTTCTTTCCCGCTTGCCTATGCTATTTTTTGAAGCGGCTCGGCTGACACCCCTTCGTCACGCGACACGTGCTATATTCGTCACGTGGTCACACGTCCGGTCCCCGAGCCGGAGACCTGTGCGCCCGAGAGCGGAGCATAGTGATGCAAGGTGAAACGGGCAGATGGTCGCCCGCCCCCCATCCCGCCCCAGACCCAGACCAAACAAGCACGCGAATTTTCCAGTTTTTCGCGCGCGGAGCGCTCGGAAACGCCCTCAACCCCCTCCCCTTTCCCCGCCTCTCCCGCCGGAGCCCCCTTGGCATCGCGCTATCGGATCAGCCCCGCTCGAGGTTAGTGGCGCAATGAAGACCTAAGTGACTAAAAGGGCGCCGCGCGGTAATTTTACTCTGCTAAAAGTAAAACAACATCTCAATCAAGTTCGCAATCAGATGAAGAGATAATGCAGCAAGAAGGGATATCGTAAAGGATTTTAGATGAACTGAGCTTACATGAAACGCCAAAAAGAAAAATATCGAGAACAAATGAACCAAAAAAAAATGAACAAAAATGAAAAAAGTCAGAAATAAGGGGAAACGATAGAAATTTATCAAAACTGACATAAATTTTTCTTCAAAAATCGAAACAAAAATTTAAAGTAGCGGGAAAAAAAAATCACTGTACACATTTTGTATGAGTGATTCCCCGAAGCGCTGCACCTGCGGGCGGCGGGGGCGATGCGCTGCCAGCTGCGCCAGCCGCGCCAGCTGTGTGCGCTTTGTATTATTGAAGCGTCGTTTGTCGCAATGCACTCCTCTTCCACACCTGCAGCTGTCCTGTTGCAGCTGCCGCCTCGGGCCTCGCCGCGCCACGCAGCTCCCGCGCGCGGCTGCTAGATGTACGATTTCGCATTTCGATTGCTCAACGACGACGCACATTGCTGTTTTCATTCTTCTCCAAACTGTGACGAGTACAGCGCGTGCCGGCATTGGGATGCGTCCGCGAGGGAGTCGAAAGGAGAGAGAGGGGGGGGAGAGGAAGAGAGAGAGAGAGAGACGTCTCACTATGTGAGCAGGGTCCCTACCAGACTGACGGGCGGGGCGGGGCCGGGCCTGGCAGAGCAAACAGCCCTAACTGACTAACGAGCACGCCCGAGCTGGCATACACGCTTACTCAAACACACTCACACACACGCGCGGACACGCGGGCACAATAGTTCTTTTTAAATGGCCCTGTTGCCACACAAGGTCCGTGGAAACAAACAGCAGCGCTGCATGAGTTATTGTTCGGTGCGAAGGTAACCCGACCAGAGTCTCCTCCCTCACCTTTTTCAAAAGCATCCGCAGCACGACTGCACGCGGTTCTTTTAAAATTTAAACAGTCATTTTATTTCTTTTCTTGAATCGGGTTGTGTCCGGCGACAGGTAACGCATTGCGTGTGATTGGTTAACGCGTAAGTGTCTCGTGACGGGAATGGCCGAGAGGACAGTGGGCGGTGAAAGCGAATCCCGCGGCCGCGCCACGCCACGCCACGCGCCGCATGGATGGCACACCGCCTGTGTCCTCCTTCTGACGACTTCCCTGTCAGCTAGCGCGTCAGCTCGCGTCAGCTCGCACGGAAAAAAAAATAAAAATCGGACCGGTGCTAACCGCTTTATAGCGGACCCCATCTAGCACCCGTGCAATTTATTTAGCTGTCGTGCAAAGGGAGCTAGTTAAACAGCTGATATATTTACTGTGCAGCTAAAAATTTAGCTCCGCAGCAATTTTTTTTAGTACAGGAATGTTGAGCTAGGCGCGATCTAAAAACTTAGCTCCAGAGCTGGAAAAATAGCTCAGCAGCCATTTCTTTTTTTTGCGTGCTCGTCAGCTCGCGTCAGCTCTCGTCAGCTCGCGCACGGGAAAAAAAGCATTCGCTGTTGCAGACAAAAATTCGCTGGCTCAGATTCAACTAATTTTATTAGTTGTTGAAGCGAATAATTTGCTACGGTAGCAAAGTATTCGCAGAGGTGGCTAACGCGAGCCCTGTTCCAGTGAACGGCACAATTCCTGATTCAGGGCACGCATTCGCCTCCCCAGGTAATACTTTGCTACCGTAGCAAATTATTCGCTTCGACAACTAAAATAATTAGTTGAGTCTGATCCAGCGAATTTTTGTCTACAACAACGAATGTTTTTTTTTTCGTGCGTTAGCGGGGACGGACCGGCGCGGCGCCGCCTGGCTCGTACTTATCGACAGGCGCGCGCGCGGCATTAGACGCTGATTGGCAGGCCTATGGGCAGGAAGGAAGGAAGTTGAGGGGCACGCTCGCGGTCTGCTGGTTCGGGGCGTCAATGAGAAAGTTACAGTTGGACTTGGCGGGGAGGTTTTAATTAATAGAGCAGGGGTCTCCTCAGCCTCAGCCTCCCTCCACCTCGCGGCTCCCGGGCCGAGCCGAGCCGAGCGCCTGGGCGCTAGGCAGACCCGGCGCGCACAGTGGTGCGACGGGGCGGCCTATCCTGGACTTGGCAGGCGTTTCTGAAGGCAAAGGGCGCCGCCGCCGGAAGAAGGTGGTTTATTCTTCCTGAGCCAGGATGATGATGAGGAAGAGGTGGTGGTGAAAGGTTCTCAGGCGAGTCCTGATGTGCCGTGCCGAGGCCGGGGAAGGGCAAAGGCAGGGGGCGGGGCGGGGCGGGGCGGGGCGGGCGGGGCCGCTCACCGCAGAGCGGCGCGGTGCGGCGGCTCCGAGTCACCCGCGGAACAAATATTGGCGAAGGCTACCGGTCTGACGAGGAAAGGAAAAGGAAAGGACAAGGCAACGCGCCTTGCCGCGGCAGACTCGCAGTGTGACTTGTTGTGCCGCGCCGCCTCTCCTTTCACTCTCTCGCGCTCGCGCACTATTTATTTCGCCCGCGCCGTAAAGCATCAACCGCAATCAACCCGGTGGCAGCTGGTTTGTGGAAACACTTATTATAAGGAGAAGAAAAGCTAGAAGATGAAAGTATTGGCAACCAAATGTTTCTCATAGCCTCGGCGATTCGACCCTCGTGGCTGAGAACATTCATTGCGGGGGCGTTTTATCCTTTATTTAAGACTGGAACGTGGCCACATGATGGTCGTGCCGAGCTTTCAGCGCGTCGTGCACTATTAAAACTACTGTAAGCAGTTACGGTATGCCTACGGTCCGTACCGTAGTTTGTACTGTAAGATTCAGTATTGCGTACTGTAAGATTTGACGGCGCGTACCGTAGGAATTTACCGTAGTATTTTTTAACAGTGTGGCGTGAGGTGAGGTGTGGTAACACCCATGTGTGCGTATAGGCCCGAGAGGGTATCACTCATACAAAATGTGTACAATGATTTATTTTTTTTTTTTGTAAATTTTTCATTTTTTTTTTAATTTTTGGTTTTGATTCTTTCTTTTGATTTTTTAAAGGAAAATTTCTGTCCCTTCTTAATAATGTTTGATCTTTTACCCCCGTTTCTGAATTTTCTCCAATTTTATTTCACTTTTTTGTTCATTTTTCCTCGATTCTTCGGATTTTTCTGTAGCCTGCTATCTTTCTTCTTGATTTCATTTTGATTTTTAGGATTTTTTTTTTAGAGGGCAGGGGGAAGGGATTTTGTCAATGTTTTTTTTTTTTTAAGGCACGCAAGTAGTCTTATGGCTTTCTGTCAGGATGCGATTTTTTTTTATTAGCACGGCCCGTTACCTAAATCCTGATTATTTTTGTTTTTGTTTTTGTTTTGTACAATGTTTTTTCGAAGTGATCCCACCCTCGTATAGGCCTATCATTTGCTTGGTGAGCGCAGGCCGCCCGCGCATGCAGCCCACACTGCTGCAGGGGTTGCGCTCCTAATCTCTCGGTGCGCCCGCTGCGCCTGCAGTCGTGCGCCTTTGCCACGCTTTGCGTATCGCTTCCGGGCTCTGCCGCCCTCAACTACTCACTCACTGTTCTCTGTCTTTCCCTGGTGCGCTGCGTATGGAGAGGGAAACACGAGGAACGCGCGCTATTCAAAAGAAAAGGAAAGGAGGAAGAATAGAGCTGCAGGCCGGCGCACGCCTCGCACTCTTTTCGCGTTGAACTGATTTGAATCATTGCAGTCTGTTCCCGGTGTACACTGAAAATCTGCGAGTCATAGTTCTCGCCCCCATACGAGTGACAATTTGAGGGCAATTTTATTACTCTCTGGAGAGTAAGAATTTTTTTCCTCGCCCTTTATGAGAAAGAATTTCGAGACCTCGCCTAAATAAAGTGAGAATTCGTGCTCAAATTAAGTGAGGTTAAAAAATCCTTACTCAAATAGATAGAGCTAGGCCTAAAAATATCTCGCTCGAAAAGAGTGAGGTTAAAAATTCTCACTTTAATCTAGAATGGAAAAGTGCCCTCTCCCATTTTGGATGAGAAATTGGATTCCAGGGTTTGCAGTGTATTAGCTAGATTTGTTTTTCTTGCAGACGCTGATTTTTATTAGGTTTCGAATTGTGTGTTTACGGACAGGGAGGCGGTGCCTCCGCCGGACCGGCCCGGGGTATTACTGGTATTACGTGTATCAGTGGGAGAAGAGATGGGGCGTGGCGGGGCGGGACAGCAGCGACGGCTGAGCTGAGCCCATCCTGTCATAATAGCAGAGAAGAGTCGCTCCTCCTCACCGGGCGGGGCGGGGCGGGGTGGGGCGGGGCGGCAACGACTTGGCAACTCGCTGCGCTTCACTTGTGAAACTCGGGCGTGAGCGTGGCGGCCCGGGCCGGCCCGGGTGTGCAGGGGGTGGCGGCGCGAGGCGGGGCCGGCGGGGCGCAGAGCAAGTGGCGGAGGGATTGCAGCAGATCTGGATGGCACTCCAGGAGGGAGCGCAGAGCCTCGCGCAGAGCGCAGCGCCGCTTCGGGAAGCCAGGGAAGGCAAAGGGGCCGGGCCCGGGGCCGGGGCTGGCAAAGTCTCTGCTCTGCGAGGATCGCGCTCGGCGGGGCGGGGTGTGGTGGGGTGGGGCGCCGCGGGGGCAAAAGTTTAGGACGCGGGCAAGTAGTGTTGGCGCTCTTCTTGTACTTAACGGGCGTGGAGTGTTCTACGTCCCACCCCGCCGCGCGCCAAGTTACGTGGAGACGCACGCCCACGTTACCCAACGACGTCACGACTCCCCCGCCCCGCCTCTTCACGCGAGTTTTGCTTCCCGTGGGCGTGGGATCTAAAATCCTTTTGCCGCCGTTGGGCCGCCCCGCCCCGCCCGCCACCGCCTCTAGGCTCACGCGTGTGTTAATTAGAGGCGATTGCGGCCGCCAGTCGGGGCACGCGCGCGAAGATGGCCGTGCAAGGCGTGGAGCTCGCTGCTACCTGCTCATTATTGCCTTGCCTAGGTCAGTAAGTCGACGTCCGATGCTCCAATAATATAGGGAGAGACGCTATTGTATCGTACATCGTCCCTCGCTGGCATGCATCTATTTCTGCGGTGAGTTTTTAGGCACGAAGTAGCCTTATGGTTTTGTCGGCGGATCCGATTATATCAGTGTGGCCCCTTACCTAAATCCTGATTTTTCTATACGATTTTCATAAGACTTGGCAGAGAGGTAGAACTCAATCTCCCTAGTTCACTGCTGAAATGCCAGCCCAAACTTAGTGGCCAATTTTGAGAAATTTAGATTTAAAATCTTTGTTTCTATGGTAATACTCGACTCGTCATGGAGCCGAGTCGGCTCTGACCAATAACATTATTTCGCGCGAAAATCCAGCCAATGAAAACGGTCGCCTGTTGCTTTGTACCTCGATATCCAAAAGTGTCAACGCAAGGAGTGGTCACGTCAGAATCGTTGCAGATTCACGCCATGTTAAAGGGTTCACCACCAGGAGACTTTCAAACGTGACCACTAGCTGGCCGCCGTGGCTCCTGATTGTTGGCTGGGACTGTAATTTGGCCTTGGGGCGGGGCTTGTGACAATACCGCCAACCTCAGAGTGAATCCTCAGCTCATGTTTTCATTAAAAGATACAAATAAGTCTACTCTTGTGTTCCGTGGTATTGCGTGGATGCTTCCACAGTTCTTTACTAAAGGCCTGCAACATCATTTTACGTTGTTACTAAATCTAAAACTAGCAAAATATATTTTGAGTTGGTTTGAGTGGACACCAAGGCGGCGTTGTTTATAGCTGGCCCGCTCGGCGCCATGTTTGTGTTGGAAATGTGAGGCGGATAAAATTCACGATTTGGGCTCTCACAGAGAGTTTTGACCTAATATTTTAATTGTCTATTTCATTTAATGGTAAGTGTGTGGCAAATGTGAAACTAGGACCCTTTAATTCTTGGCTGGTGGTTCGATTTAGTGGTTGTCAAGGCGGGTTGTTGACAGCTGGCCCGCTGGGGGGCTGGCTCTCACCAAGTCTGCCTCTGCGTTCCCTGTGAATGTGTAGTGCCTCCCATACCTGTGTGCTAAAGAACTGCAACATAACTTAAGATCGTCACGAAATTAAAAACTTGCCAAATATATTCTAGGTTGGTTTGAGGCGGACGCGTGAGGCGCCGTGTCGCCGGCCCCGCCGGCCCTCTTTCAACCATGGCCGCCACGGCCGGGGGCTGAGAGGGTCCCACCTCGCGACTTTAAATCATTGTGTAAAGTTATCGGAACGTTGACATGGCGAACTGAATGCGTTTACAGTGGTTTTGCACCTGCAGAAAACTGTTTGGGAAGTTTGACTTTAATCTGGTGAGCAGAATTCTTGAAATGGTGTACATTTACGTGAATAATTTTACGAATCCATTGAACTTCTTTGGGAAACGATTTCCGTGGGTCTGAAACTCCTGTTTTCACAGTCATTTCGGCTGTATAACATTTCGTTCGGGTAAAATAGATAGTTAAATTCGCTTCGTGCGCTAGTGGCGCCATCTCTCGGTAGTGGACGCGAGTTAAGTCGCGAGGAGGACGCGTGAGCGAGCCGCCGAGCCACCGGCCTTCTTTTGTTGAGTGGAGCGAGGTCCCAGCCCAGCCTAGAACCACGAAAGGGATAGGACTGGGCACTCCCACCTCAAAAGCGCTCCGTTCTGTTTAAGGCGGCGGCGCCTCCCCCAGCCTTCTTTTGTTGAGTGGAGGTCCCAGCCTAGAACTATAGAAGGGAGGTCTGGGCACTCCCACCTCAAACGCCCCCCGTTCTGTCTATAAGGCGGCGACGCCTCCTCCAGCCGACTGCGAATAGTGCCAGTTCCGATGGCGAGCCAAGCCGAATCGGCATTGTCGCTGGTGCTCGGCCGCTCGGCCCCTCGGCCCGCGCGGCCCCTCTGCCCTGCCCGGCGCGCACGGGAGGAGAACCGTAGCTGGGTGGAAAGGGGGGGAGGGGGGCTGTTGATTCAACTCATGGACGGTAGTTCAAAAAATAAAATTTCGAACGACACGTTAGAATAAATATGTTAAAGCAATGTTCGAATGCCCATTGCACAACGAGCCTACAGTTCAAAAATCAAGCTGATCGGACAATTTTTACTGAAAGACTAGACTAACTTCTAAATCGTTTGAGCTAGAAATCTAAAATTTGGCATGTGACTCGCTGTACTAGTGACTCTGAGATAAAGCAAATTCAATAACATGATTCATAAGGCTAGAAATTTTCAATTAAATTTCTACATAAACCATCATCCACCGAAGTATTTTGTGAAACAAAAACATAAACGAACTTCGTGCCTACCAGGATTTCGTGAAATCGTATTTTTCTTTATTACAGTTTTCTGCACTTGTTGCGCGTACATACATGACAAGTGCACTTTGTCCAAGGCACTGAGTGCCGAGCGCCTCGACGTTTGCTCACACCCTCTGCTCGCGCCGACCAGTGTTTCACGCCTTGCCGCGCGTTTGGGCTGCCTGTTCTCCTCTCTGCCCCCCGCCGCGCCTCCACCGCGCCCGCGCCCCCTCCCCTCCCGAGCCCTTCCACCCCCCTCCCCCTGTAAGCCCTGACTAGAGCAGGTCAGGTCCGTCGGAGTCCTGTTGCCGGCAGGTACCAGGCGAGCAGCTAGGTGGTTCCGGCAACAAAAGCCCGTAGCTCAGAACACTCCTACGCTGTTGTAGTCCTGAACCAATCCAAACCAGAAAAGAGTCTTTAAATCAACCTCGAGCAGGCCCGCACGGTGATTGAAAGACCTGTGCTTTGATTTGGTACTAGACATTTTAAAATTATTTTTGTTTTCTGAAGTTCGTCGGGGAGTTGCTTGGAGATCCGTCAATTCTTATTTCCACGTGTGAAAGTACAGTCCTCAAAACGCCTGAGATCGATCGGTGCTTGTAAACCGCCTTCGTTTCCACTGCCCCTGTCGTGTTCACTATTACTTGGACCGACACGAGCAGATGTATAGCAGGTATTTTCCCCGCGGAGTGCAGTGCAGTATCGCGTATGGCTATAGGCGTTATACAATGGCCGGTCCGGTCCAGGCCCGGTCGTGCCCAGCCTCGTACGCGCACTGCACTGCGTGTAACAGGTTGCCCGGCCCGGCCCGAAGTACGGAAACGAGAACTAGACTGCTCTCCCTCCCCTCCCCTCCCCCGCGCGGCGTGTCCTCAGGCAGGCAGGCAGGACCGAGTGCCGCGCGCGCTGTACGCGGTGCAGTGGGCGGAGAGAGTTTGTTGTTCACGTGTGGGTCACCGCGACCAGCAACGCTATCCCACCCGAAATACTAGTATTTTGCTGTGTTCCGCGAATTTTGGTGGAGGAGGAGCGCACCCGCGCGTGGGTGGATCACTTCGAAAAATCATTGTGCGCCCCCCCCCCTCCCCCCCCCCAAAAAAGAAGAGAATTAAATAAAAATATATGTTACAAATTATCAGTAAACTGAAAAAATATGAAAAAAGTCTGAAATATAATGAGAAATTTATCCAAATTTATCAAAAAGTAGCGAAAAAAATTTATTATCCGCTTGAAAAATTTAAAGAAAAATCTAAGGAAGATCAAATCAAAAAATCCAAACAATCAGAGATATATTAAGTTGGAAAATCATTAGAAACATTTTGAAATACGTGCCCCGGGGAGCCGTGCCGTTCAGCTCAATCAGCATCAGTCAGATGCAGCGTCCTATACGAGCTGGGTGGGGCGGGGCGCGCGTCTTATTCTTGAATGATAACGTCGTTACCCTATTTTTTTCCCTCCGGGCCAGGCCGACGGGCGGGGCGGGAGGCGCCGTGCCTCGAGTGGCCCAGACTCCTCGTGCCGACCTCTTTCGGCCCGCTTCGGCCCTCCCCCCGCCCCCGCCCCCGCCCCCCCCCCTCCCGCGTCATGCCCGCTGGCCAGGTCCCGGCGTGCACCCCAAAGACGCCCTGCTGATATCCTGGGATTAATCTCTTCGCGCCGGAGAGGTAATTTTTTTACGTTTTCCTTTTTTTTTCAAGTGTTCGTGTTATTTTAATTTTTAATTTTTTTAAAGATTGTTCTTGTGTCAATGAAGCGTGAGATTAGGTTATAACTAATTTAGATCAAAATGAATTCGGTCGAATGAAGGCGAATCATGTGTTTGTTTTCGTGGGTAAAGCCGGAGGCCAGGCGGCCCTAGGGCGCGGTGTAGACAAACCCTATTAGAGGCATGGAGCGGGAGCGGCGAGGCGAACTCGGCTCCCTGGCCGGGTCGTGACTCGTGACTGAAAATGGCATTGTATCATATCAAAGGGAGCGGAGAGGGTGGCCGCTGGGTTAACCGTGTGCGACTATAGCAGACTTAAGCGTCGGCAGGCGGGACGGGCTGGGCCCGGACAGGCCAGGCCAGGCGGTCAGAGGGGAGCGAGGAGTGCTCAGCGCCGCTAAATCTATAGCGTGGTCAGTCTAACTCTAACCCCTCTCACGTGTGTACACTTTACGCGCGAGATGCGAACAGGCAGGCAGCTCTAAGGCCTGCTTAGTGCGCTACAAATAAGTGCGGCTACAAAAAGTAATAAACTTTGACAAAAAGCGTCGCCTCCTCCCCACGGGGGGCTGCGCCGGGCTGCGCCGGGCGGCGCGGAGCCGAGCCGTGAGATAACATCTGAACCATATGGGCCGTTGTCCTGTCCGCCGCGGCCGGCTGGGCCGGGCCCCGCGCGGGCTTCAAGGACGCGGCGAGCCATGCCGGGCCGGGCGTGAAAGGATGCGGGGAGGGGACCTGCTAGACCTGCAGTGCACTGTCCTGAGGACCTGCTGTGCCACCGCCTGTCGCCTGCTACACACCTTTCAATGTGAGTAAAGGATGCGGGGAGGTGATCTGCTAGACCTGCAGAGCAGTGTCCTGAGGACCTGCTGTGCCACCGCCTGTCGCCTGCTACACACCTTTCAATGTGAGTAAAGGATGCGGGGAGGGGACCTGCTAGACCTGCAGTGCACTGTCCTGAGGACCTGCTGTGCCACCGCCTGTCGCCTGCTACACACCTTTCAATGTGAGTAAAGGATGCGGGGAGGGGACCTGCTAGACCTGCAGTGCACTGTCCTGAGGACCTGCTGTGCCACCGCGCTCGCCTGTCGCCTGCTACACACCTTTCGATGTGATTAAAGAAGAACTGACTGTTGGCTCACGTCAGAAGGCGGTTATTATGAAAAACATTTAGACCTGTTCTGAACAATCAGATTTATTTGGGAGAGGGGCATCGTCGTGTTTCTTGTATCATTCACCGACGATCTTAATTCCTTTTGTACGCTCGCGTGTCCCGCTCGCGGCCGAGTCACAATGTCGTCCTCCGGTGTGTGTGTGTCTTCGTATGGTCGTCTCCGCGCGAGTCCATGTGAGGCGCCCGTCGCGTCGCGTCGCCGTTCGTTCGCTAGAAATAGAACGGTCTGAAAGACCTGAAAGGCCCTGCGCCGCGGAGCCATGAAGGTCTGACTGCATTATATTACCCCCATAACAGACACCTCTCGCCATCTCTCTCTCACTCTCTCTCTCACTCTCTCTCTCACTCTCTCTCTCTCTCTCTCTCTCTCTCTCTCACCCTCTCTGGCTCTCTTACCCTCTCCCTCCCCTTTTGTCTCTCCGGCTGGTATATCGTGAAACCCAAGCCACGCCGCCGCTCGCCCCGCGTTCATAACTCCATAAATAACTTTAAATACGTTAAACGTGATACACGTAACAGCTTTATCGCTCACTTTTTCACTTTCAAGCCTCTGAAATCGGGGCAAGGCTCGTCTTGACAGTCCCGGGAAACCACCCAGGATGGATGGATGGATGGATGGATGGTTGGAGCGACGCTGTCTCGGATAATTGCACTCTAAAAATGTATAGGCCCTGTTGTACTTCGATAATATTGAATGTCGGGGAAAATGGAGAATGCGAAGTAGCACTCTGAACATTGCGTGGACCGATGGTTGGATGGATGGATGGATGGATGGATGGACGGACGGACGGACGGACGGACGGACGGACGGATGGATGGATGGATGGATGGATGCATGTGTCAGCCTAGAGACGCATTGCCTTGCGGACGCGGCACTGTGACATACCTGGTCGTCCTTGCCTCCTTCTCCGAAGCCTTCCCTCTCCTCTCTCCGCTCTGACTCTCCCTCTCGGTCCGGAGCAATGTCACCGAGGCGATCCTTCACCTTCACTTCCCCTCACGAGACGAGTCGGATCCTTCATGGGTGAGATCCTAGAGGTGTCCTGCGGAACGCGGCGCCTCAGACAGTAGAAGGAGTGCGCGTGTTTATTGCGAATCCCTCTTTAAAAATTTTAATTTCTATAAGTTTCACCTGCTTGTCCCTACAAAGTCTGATAAATATAATCCCCCTCGTTTCTTTTGACCGGGTAATGCGTCCGCGCGCGGAGAACGGTACCGTACGGCACGGTAACGATATCGCCGTAAACGTTTTATTATTTGCTGTTGTGCAGCACGCGTGTGACTGTTGCAGTATCGGCGGCGAGCGGAGTGCGGGCAGCGCAGACAATGGGCCAACCTGACGCAAGGTCGTCATAAAGCTGCTCCCAATTAATTAGGCAAAGTGAGCGAGAGAGTGCGATGGAGAATCGGGTAGGGCGAGTCAGCGGGAAAGAGAGAGAGAGAGAGCAAAAAGGAGGTGGGGTAAGGGGTGTGGGAGAAAGAGAGGTCGAGACCGCGAGAGAACACGGGGAGAGGAGGAGGCAGGCTACCCCGGCTCGGCGGCCCAGCCCGCTGCTGCTAGCAGATGTCTGCTCGCTCAGCCATTTGTTGCAGGCCAGCGCTCCCCTTGGGGCTGACTGCAGCTCGCCCGTTGCACACGGTGTACGGTATGGCCATAAGGTCAGCATCAGCGCAGAGTGGGCACGGGGCGGGGCGGGGCGACTAAAATCGAACAAGACGCCCAAGAAAACAATCCCTGGCGTTGCGCCGGGTGCGGTGGGCTTCAATACAATGAACTCACCCCTCCCTTCCCCAACCGCAAACCCCCAGTACTATACCAGCCGCCGCGCGCGCCTCGCGCCGTCACAAATTCTTCTATTGGCAAAATAAATAATAAGTATCACAATACGATTCACGAGCTGCGATACGGGGCGGGGATGAGTCGCTGCGCAGGCGTGGTGCAGTAACGTGACCGGCAGATGACGCAAATCGTAGCAGACGACTTTGAGCGCGGGGAGCGGGGCAGGGCGGGGCGGAGGGAGGCGGGGCGTTAATTGCGGCGCTACTAGTCAGCGGCTCATTGTCGTCTGCTTTCTCGTGGCGCCTGGCGCCCTCCTGGGCTCCTGGGCTCCTGGGCGGGGACCTAAATGCCCGTGCCGCGCTCCTGTGAGCTGGAGACGCTGGAGTCGCGACGACGCCTGAGAGCGGCCTCCCTGGAGATTGGGCGAGCTGCCGGAGACACATCCGTGGCTGCCGCCGCCGCCGCCGCCCCACCCAACCTCTTCCCCAGCCCCGCCCTGCCCCACCCGACCCGGCCCCGCCCCCGCCCCTCGCCTCGCCTCTCAGCGTGAAAGTAATTTGCATCACCGTTTGGTTTCCGAAGGGATCCGCCACGCCCGGCCCCGCCGCGCCCCGCCGCGCCCCGCCGCCCAGACCCGCCCGGCCGTCAGATGCTGGCATTGCTTGCAACGTAACATCCGGCTGCCAGGTAACCGTTGCCTCACCGGGCCGGGCTGGGCCAGGCTCCGGTCAAACAGTAATAACAATAGCATTCCAGGGCCGACCTGGCCCGGCCCGACACGACCTGATGAGGTCCCCTGTGGGACCCGCCGCCGGGAGGTCCCGTCTGCGGAGCTGGACCGGGTCACTGAGGTGAGGAGGCAACCCCGCCCGCTGCAGCAGGGTGATACCGCACGGTGGTCTCGTCTCTCTGTCCTTGTTGCACTCATGGAGCGCGGCCGAGAGGAACGAGTGAGAGGACAACTGCTAAACGCTGTTATTCGGAATCACCCCGCAGCGTCCGCAGCAGCCGCCTCGCGGTCTCCGGCTGTGAGCAAGGAGCTTTCAAAGGACTTCTCGATGTGTGTTTGCATTAAGTTGGGCCCCGCCAGACGAAGTTATAGGGACCTGTCCCTGTTTCCAGGGGGCGCCCTGGAGGCGCCCTGGGGGACCCGCCATGAAGAGGCCATGGAGGACCCATCCAAGAGGTGGTCTCGAGGCACCTTGAGGCCCGCGCAGCCGCCGCCATGGGAGAGTCGCGGCCGCGGTGTCGTGGGATAATCACCTGCAAACACACAGGAAGAGCGGACATGAGAACACAATACTGCAGCAGCAGCAGCCAGTACGCTACGCCACGCTCCAATCCCGTGGCTCGGCGCTGGGCGTGAAGGACGCGTTATTCTAGCTCTCTGCGAGGGCCTCGGCCCGGCTCGCTCCGGCGCAGAGAAACGAGCTCAGTAATTATTTAAGTCCCCCCAAAAACGTCGAGTGGGCCAAAGGGCGCGGGCTTTCGAACTCTTTCGTCACGGAAGCGTCATTTTACACGCACCTCTGAAGGTTAGTTGCAAAACAAGTGGACTTGGATTTCCAGCTGCTGGAAGCGTTCATCATTCCTCACCATTCCCGGTCCAGCAGGATTACAAATTCTCCCGCGGTGGGGTCGGGTCACCACCAGCCGGCCGCGCAAGCCCCGCGGCCGCACGACATGGGCGTGGGGCCAGACATGTGCGTCGCCTCGCCCTGCCGCGCCCCGCCCCGCCGCCCCGCCGGCCAGGGCAGGGCACTCGTTGGAGGAGAAGGTGAGTTCACCAAAGGTCAGCGCGCGCCGCCCGCCCCGCGGGCCGGCTGCAGCGCCAAGGGTGACACAGTCACGTCCTGCAGGAGCAGGGAGCCGAGCAGGGCGAGCAGGGCCCATAGTGTCACAAGGCTCCCCGGGTCACCCGCCGCAGGGGTTTCTAAACGGGCGGCTGGTTTAGTCTGCTGGATGCTGCCATATGCTGCCCACGCGCGCAGTGTTGTGTGATACCCCGGCTGCAGAGCCAAGGGTGACACAGTCATCACGTCCTGCAGGAGCAGGGAGCCGAGCAGGACGAGCAGGACCCATAGTGTCACAAGGCTCCTCGGGTCACCCGCCGCAGGGGTTTCTAAAAGGGCGGCTAGTTAGTCTGCTGGATGCTGCCATATGCTGCCCGCGCGCGCAGTGTTGTGTGATACCCCAGCTGCTGCTGCGGGCTTGAGTTTCTTACCAGATTCGTCCAGGATGATCTTCTCCATTCTTGCGACCATCATCTCAGAGCGGTGTAAATTTAGTGTTTTAAGCTATCGCTCAGTCGGCCCCTCAGTAGACCAGCAGATACTCTCTCTTTCGGATATGCTTTGAAACCAACCCAAAAAGGATTTGCTAGGCTACTTGCTTATTTTAAAAAGAAATTTACGCGGCAGCAACGGTCGCATAGGTTGAGAAGTTTTTCCAGAACGCGTGGAGGCGCGGCGGGCGGCCCCCAGGTGAGCCTTCCTGCTGCGGGTAGGTTACTCTTCGTTAGCGTTGCGGTCGGGGCAGTTGTCGTTTGTTGGAGTCAGCCCTGCCCTGCCCTGCCCTGCCCTGCCCTGCCCTGCCCTGCCCTGCCCTGCCCTGCCCTGCCCTGCAGATCGGATGCCGGCTCTGGCTGCCGCTGCCGGGGCTCGCGGCGGCCCAGCCCGGCTCGGCGGACACGCTCAGTACCCCCCCCTCTCCCCCCCTCCCCCGCCGGCCCCCTGTGCGGCCGGGGCTCACTGTCTCTTGCCACAACCGGCGCCCCGCCAGCCGATCCAGTTTTGTCGCGCAGTTTGAACTCCGCGAAGAAGAGGAGGTGGAGGAGGAGGGCTTTAAACACGACGGGCGGGTCGTGCCGTGCCGTGCCGTGCCGTGCCGTGCCACGCCGGCGAATCAGTTAGGGCTTACGAGCCGTAGGGGGCGGGCGGTGCAGCTTGCGAAATACACGGGGCTGCGGCAGCCGAGACTTGACTTGCAGAAAAAGAGAATTCCAGTCGGCGGCCTGGCTGGCCTGGCCTAGGCAGTAGGCAGCTGAACCCAGCCCAGAGCCGCAAGCGGCGGAGCGGCGGTGCGCCTCTGGAAATAATTATTTGTCTGTTGCACGGCGGTGGCGCGCGGCGCGAGCAGCGCAGCGCGGCGGGAGGCAGGTGGGGTATAAATTTCATTGCGGCGCCGCCGACTCGGCTGTTTTTTCCGAAAACGAGACGCCGCGCGCGTCCAGACTAAGTGCCTCTCCCCTCCTCGCCCCGCTGCTCCCGTGCGTCTCTCTCTCTCTCTCTCTCTCTCTCTCTCTCTCTCTCTCTCTCTCTCTCTCTCTCTCTCTCTCTCTCTCTCTCTCTCTCTCTCTCTCTCTCTCTCTCTCTGTCGCAGTGACGATGGCTTAATCGTGCCTTTAGTGGGCCACGGCTCGCCCAAACAAAAGGAGCCACTGCCACTGCACTAGACAACCTGGACAAATATGGAATACCTTGGAACATTTCCCGCTCGATATCCGTCCCACTGTCATTCTTGGTAAATGTCTGTGTCGGTCTGTGTGACCCGTGAAGAAAATAAATCCTCTACCTTAACCAGCCTGTTTTTTTTTCTTCGATTGGAAGCAGCGCCCGTCCTTATTGCGCCGTATTCATTGCAATAACCTATGCACTTTTGATAGGGGAGTCTTGCGGAGATGAACTTTGAGTTGTTTTTTTTTTTTTTTTTTTAAACGCGTCTCGCGTCTCGCGCTACTTTTTTCACCATATACATAAACTGCGACGAGCATGACCTGGCCGAGCCGGATTGGTTGAGACCTCCTGGGCCGGTAGGGGACCCGCGACCCGCGGCTCACCGTCACAGCGCAGCAGGCATATGCAGCAGCCTGCAGGCCACCCTGCCCCGCCCGCCGCGGCCTCACGGCGTACCGGTAACCGAAGGCGGAGGAAGTAGATGAATCTTGGGCAAGCCTCCTCCACGCCGTACCAGACGTACATAACGCCCCCTATGTATGTGCGCATTCGCTGGAGCGATACTATCAGGTGTGTGTGTGTGTGTGTGTGTGTGTGTGTACCGGTGTGTGTGTGTGTGTGTGTGTGTCTGTCTGGATGCAGCGAGGCTAGTCCCTGGGACCCGCCCCTGGCAGGCAGCGCTGGCGCCTACAGCTCCACAGCCCAACCAGTGTGCCATCCCTTCCGGGGTCATAGGAGCCCGCCTGGGGCCTGGCGCTGACCTCCCCCTGTACAGGGAGTGAGAGCAGGGAGGCTGGAGGTGAGGTGAGGTGAGGGGGACGCGGCGCGGGCTTGCCACCTACCCACTCGAAGTGCCGGGTGAAAGCGCAGGGCCGGCCGGCGGGCGGGCGGGCGGGCAGGCCGGCCGGCGTCTGGACGGGCATGGAGGGGACGCGGAGGAGGAGGAATATGGAGGGGACGAGGACGAGGACAGCAGGGAGGAGGCTGCGGTGCGGCAGGGCAGAGATGGCAGGATAGTGGGAGAAAAAAAAGACGTCGATGAGGGAAGGAGGAGAGGAGGCGGAAATTCGAAGGTTTGTAATAGACTGATCTTCGGCGGGATCATGTAAGGTATTACGTGTGCGGCTGTGGGCCGGGCCGGCCCGGGCCGGGAGGCCGGGGCAGCCTCAACCCGGCCTGACCGGGCACCTTCGGGACCCGGGCCGGGCCGTGGCGGCACCGGGCCTGACCAGCCTCTCCACTCCACACGGGGCCGCGGCCCGGCCCGGCCGCCTCCTCGGCTCACCTCACCTCACGTGTGAAGTGTAAGCCCGGCCGCCCTAATACCGCACTCACGCCCTACAATAATAAGTCACGCGCTGTTTCTTTCCACCATTTTCTTTTTTCCTCTACGGGCTTCACTGTTCTTTCTTTCCAATGCGAAAAAAAAACACATAAAAAATAAATGTACATACTGCGAGTAATCCTTTGGTTACGTTGTTGAGACTCGGCGGGGTGCGGGCGCGGGGCGCGTGAGGATGATGAAGTTTCGCAGGCGGTGGGCGTGGCGGGGCGTGGTGGGGCCAGGCGAGGTCAAACCCTATTGACGCGGTATGGCAGTCGCATCCTGCTGTCTGAAAGCGCCCCGCCCCACCGCACCTCGCCCCGCCACGCCCCGCCACGCCCCTATTGCACCTTTGGCGGGTGCTAGGCGGGCGCGCGCGCTCCGCTCCCTCCGATCAAGATCACGATGATGGACTGCAATCCGTTGACAGCCGTCCCTGCGGCGAGGGCGTGGCGGGGCGGGGCGGGCCGGGGCGGGCCGGGGCGGAGCAGGGGGAGCTGCTGCTGTGAGAACCGCTAGCTTTGCTCTTATCGCTACGTGTGCTGGGTGTGCTCGGAAACACTTAGCAGAGTGTGCGGGTTGCCTGCGCCGCGGGGGCTCCATGGCGCGCCCGGCGGGTCAGCTCAGTTTATACCGGCCGGGCCGGGCCCCGGGCCCCGCCCGACAACATCTCCATCCGTTGCGCCATTCGGGCCGCGCTACAACACGAGACACTTCGCGCGGTTCGGCGACTGTTTTACGGAGTGAAAACTGCCCCGTTTACGACCCTTTGGCCTCCCTCCCCTCGGATCGCCCACGCTCCGCCCCGTCCCGACCCACTGCAGCAGGAGCAGCAGCAGGGCTTTACAACACCCACCTGTTGTGCAGGCCTGCGACTGCTGACAATTTTCGGCTCGGCAGGTGGTGCGCAGTCAGTTATCTGCAGTACGGCCTGTTGTGAATGTCGCTCGAGTGCAACGCCAGTATAATCGCTGTTATCGATTTCGCGCGCGGTTATATTTTAGCATCGCATGTAGTTCTGTCTCTTTTCCTCGATGGGCGTGGTGATAGCTGCAGGTACACGCGCCCCGGCTCTGCTCTACTGTAAATGAAATAATAGTCAAATCGGTAGCTCGATCCGGTACTTTTAGAATAATCCCCACATTGCCGAAAATTTCGCCAAAATGATTGTGATTAAACTATGTCGATCTGACTCCCTATCCTAAGAGGAGGAAACAAAATTTGAAAAAATTGGTACACATATAACTTGCTCTCCGCGGAGAGCGTGAAGTTCGACTTCTCCAGCAGTACCCCGAGGGGCCTAACCCGTGGGGCCGCGGGGCAAGGCGCCCTCTTATGTCATGTTCACATCGCCCAGCCCCCAGCCGACCCCGCGAGCACGCGTCCATTTTAACACCGTTTCTGCGGCCGCAGCAGCGGAATGGTTTCGACCACAAAGAGCGGTGCGGCCTGGAGCCATGTGCGGAGCGCGCAGCACAGCGCGCAATCTCTCTCTCCGTTAAACGCCATCTGGCCCCACCGCGTGCAAGAGATACGTATATTTATGCCAAAGTTCGCACCTCTGCCGCATACATTTGTCCACGCATAGCCATAGTATACTTGATGATGTGTTATAGTCGGCAGCGCAATGAGCCCAGCCAGCAGCGAGCATCTTAAGAAGCACTACGTAAATGCGATTCCGCATGCCTGCAGCAGCGCGCCACGCTCCACCCGCCGTGACCACATGACCCACCACTGCGGGTCGCGGGTCGCTCCACAGCTCACGGCTGAGCTTGCCGGCTTGCCCCTCGGCGCCGAGCCTGCGGGTCCCGTCCAGTACTCGCCGCAATAATTATAATTCTAGCACTCCGCGACCCGGCGCGGCGCGGCTCCCGAGTGGGGAGTCACTGAGAAAAATCATATTGTGCGGCTCTTAAAAAAAATATTTAAAAAAATAATTTAACAGAAAGATATGAAAATAAAATCAAGAAGAAAGATACAGAGAAATCTGAAAATCGAGAAACAAATGTACAAAAAAAAACTGAGAGAAAAAAAATGGAAAAAGTCAGAAGTAGAGGGAAAAGATCTAAATTCATCAAAAAGAGACAGACGTTTTCCTTGAAAGAAATCAAAAGAAAAATCAAAACAAATATGAAGTCAACGTTTTGAAAGTAAAAATCAGTGTACTCCGCCGGGCGGTTTGCGTCTCCACGCCGTTGCACTGCTGCGCGGGAGCGGTGCCCCGGCATCGCATCGCGGCGATGCTACGGGTAATTCTAAATCCACCCCCCCCCCTCTTTCCCCTATCTCTCTCATCCCCGCTCCTAAAACACCGCGCGCGGCACTTTTCACGGCAGAGTAGACGCGCGCGCAACGCGGCCCAGGCCCAGGTGTCGGGATTACCGCTAACCTTTCGCGTGGCCGCTCGTCCATTAGGCCCCTTGATATTTCCTGGGCCGCGCGCAGAGCGCTGCCTCCTGGGCGGAGCCAGCCGCATGGCGTGGCGACATGCTGTGTCCCAAGAAATAATATTTTCGTGCGGAAGGGAAAGGAGTAGCAGTAGTTCCACCAAACGAGGGGCTGCCTGATTTCGTGTCGAGTAACGACGTTGTTGGCGGCACAGCACCGCACCACAGGGCGCGGGGCGGGGCGGGGAGAGGAGAGGCTAGGCGACACTCCCGCGCGCCGGGATGCAGCTTGCGTCACGTATCGTTTAGGCCCCACTCATTATTAGCCCCGATGTGTTCGACGGCGATCCATCAAACACGCTAGGACGCGGCCCGCCCGGGGCCCGCGGCCGGCCGGGCATTTGGGAAACAGGAAGCCCGTTTGGATGAGGCCTTCCAGGTCTATTCCTCTCCTCGTAATAACTGACCGGACCTGATTCCAGCTGAGCCTTGTTGCCTAGCCTGCCCTGCCAGACCCGCCTCGCTGTTTCTGGACGGAATATTTTTTTTTTGTCGATTGCGTTGCGCCTCACCGCGAGATCAATAACACCCACGATCGGGCCAAGCGTGTCGAGTCGACCCGTGAACTTTTTCGATATCCTCCTCATCATGAGCATGATGGCACCGAAATCGCATTGCTATCATCCCTTTATTTCACAAAAAATAAGATAAAATAAAAATGCGAAGTATAGGCTCCAATAGAGCTTCAGCTGTCAGAGCAAAAGTTCAGGGTGTCTGGCGTGACGGCAAAATAAATTTTCCTACTTTTCCCGTCCCAAAAATGCAAAACTGTTCTTCTTACGCACCGTTGCCTTCATTACGTTCACAATTCACTGTGGCCTCTAGGTGATCTTTGTGCGTTCCTCAAGAGAATTAGTAAAAAATGCTGAAGCGACTCAGTAGGAAAAAAAAAATAATTGATTTTTTTTTCAAAACAATCATATTGTCCCAAGGAATTTACACATAGAAAATGGTCAAGGAGAAGGACCACTGCAAAGCATTAGTTCTATCCATCGAATAGTTTCTGGAAATTTGCCGGTTCAATGACCGTCTCCCCGGATTTTCTCCTACTCTAGACATGATCTTATAAAGTGGTGTTCCTTCTTTCTCACGGCATCGGTGATCTCTACCCCCTAACCTGTCTGTCATTACTCGCCTTTTTAAATATAGTGTTTCGACCCCTTTGCTGACCTTTCCTTTTGTTCTCGCCAAATGTCACGTGTCCGCCCCGCCCGCCGCGCGCATGTAACCAGCCCCGAAGCACCCTCTCATCGGCACCTTGACCCGGTGACGCGAGAAAGGATCACAAAAGGATCGCCTCTCGCCCGCCCGCTGATTTTCAATTTCGCCCAAACTTCTCACAGTGCAGGAGTGGAGGTGCGAGGAGCGATTAGCGGATCCTCCCACCCACTGCCCGGCCCGGCCCGGGGCCCGGCCGCCAGGCCTTGGCGGGGACTGGACTACCACAATAGCCTGGTGCACGGCCGGGGCCGGCGCGGCCTGCCTGCCTGATGAGGATTTGATACCCGGCACCCGGCGGGTCGGGTAGGGCCGCGGGAGCCGAGCGACCTCAAGGTCTCCTCCTTTTTTCGAAGGTCCGTCCCCTCCCCTCCCCTCCCCGCGACCGCCATCGCCCTGCACTTGCGGTGGCGCCCAGGACGCACAGCGCATAGCGGCATAGCCTCATAAAAAAAAACTAAAAAAAACAAAAAAAAACACGCTATTCGTCTGCCGCATCGAAACGCATATAACCCCCTGCGGTGCTGCTGATCTCGCTGGCCTGATCTCTCCCTGCTCCCGTTATGCCCAGCCGCCCCTATCTGTCTCTCTCTATCCCTTTCCCTGCGCCCCCGCACCCGCACGTGCTACACGGCGCCAAGGTCTTGCTGCCCCGCGCTGTTCGATAGGTTGTCCAACTCGAGCTAGCGATAAGAACAAGGCAGCTTACAGGTTTATGCACTGAATTCGTCACGGGCGGGGGCTGGCGTGCCGTGCCGTGCCTCTCACTCTCTCTCTCTCTCTCTCACTCTCTCTCTCTCCCTCCCTCTCTCTCGCTCTCCTTGGTCGGCCCATGTGTCGTGACTCCTCCAGCACGCCTGCCTGCCGCCGTCGTGCTGTTATCCATTTTCACCCGCGCCGCCCGCCGCCCCGCCCCGCCCCGCCCCGCCCCGCCCCGCCCCGCCCCGCCCCGCCGAGCACTGCTGCGCAAGTAGCGCACCTTATCAGCCTGGACGGTGCCAAACGTTCCGAAAAATCGAGCACCAGCAGCAGCGGGGCGGCTGGCATCGCGTCAAATGTTTAGCTTATCGCAGCGACGAGACGGTGAATGTTTTGAGAGCCGCGCAGGCTAGCCGAGGGCCGAGGCCAGGGCGCGAGCAGCGACAATAAGTGCGCGCGAATATGTGTGTGTGTGTGTGTGCGTGTGTGTGCATGTGCGTGTGTGTGGCTGGGCCGCAAGGGCCCGCTCCCACTGCACCGCGCCTGCCTGGGCTGGGCTGGGCGGCCCTGCGCGCTGCCCTTGCACTGCGGCCTGCTGCCTGCTGGCAGTGACAGGAGCTTTGTGGTCGCGGGCGGGCGGCGGGCGCGCGGGACAGGACCGCGTCCGCTGGAGGATGACCTGTGCCTGCCGTGCACCGCACACCGAGTACTTAGGGGATAGAGCACCGGAGGGCTAGGCGGGCAAAGGTCAATCCCAACATCCCCCGCCCCGCCTGGCCCCGCGCAGCCTTGGCGGCCGGTGAGCTGTACTTCTGTACTGTCTGTGCGTCGCTGGAGGCGCCTCGCAGCCGCATGGCCGTGTAGTCCAAACGGCTGCGGTGCCCTCCTGGCCTGCCGGCGCCTGTTGGCAGGGACTCCATTGTGACCCGGGTCGGGCCGGGGCGGGGGCGTGAGCACTCGAGCCGTTCTTCCTCACCTGCACTGCGGTCCTCGCCCGACCAAGCGTCACCGCGCAGCCTTCCCTCTATTCCCCGTAGTTGTCATAGAAAGATGCAGCCTTCGCACAACTGCGTTTGGGGGGACAGCTAAAGGGCACGGCACGTGTTGTGCTCCCCCCCCCCCCTCCTCCCCGCGTGCCACGACCACTCTGTACCTCCAAGCTCGCCCCAGCAGCGTGGTGGCGACACGGCGACACCGACAGAGATGAAAAGTTCGTTAGCATCGAATGCGCTGGTCTGAGCGGAGGCCTGGCCTCCTTGGCCGCGCTCACGGCTCACAGCGGCTCCGCTGGGCTCCGCTCTCAGCCTCAGCCTCAGCCCAGCCTCGCCGCGAGCCGCTCTGCTCCAGCCTGGCCCTGGCCCTTGCCCTCCTGTTTTGCTTTTTCCCTCTCCGCCTTTCGCTACCGCTACCGCTCACCATGCTTTTTCATCATCCGGGCCCGGGCCATCTCTGTGTCGGCGAGGCGCGAGCCCCTGCTCCTGTCTCCCACAGAGTCGCGAGCCCAGCATGGTGATTCCGAACACCGTTTCGTAGTGCCCTCTCTCTTGCTCACAATGGCCATGCTCCATGAGTGCGACAAGGAAAGAGCGACGAAACGAGTGTGCGGAATCGCCCTCCGGGCCTGGCCACACTGCTGCCGCTGCCCGTCCCGTCCCGTCGAGGTCCTGGGGAGCGCGAGGCGCGCCGAGCGGAGATCCCCGAGAGATCCCCGCGACCTTCTTGGCTTCACAGCACCAGTGTGGCGACGAAAGAAGGCAAAAGTTCCCACGAATACACTGGGCTAACTCCTCACATATACGAGAATTCCTCAACTGAAAATGGAGGAGTCGCCTTTTTCAATCTTAAAAGAGTGATTTTTCTGTACCAAATGTTCATGCTCCTATAGGAGAGCGACATGCATGAACATCGCTTTATTAGAGTTACTTTGATGACTCTTTTTGAGTCATGCGCGGATCCAGGGGCGACAGGCCTTTTGCCCCATGGCTCCTTGGTAGCCGCCTGAAAGGTAGGCAAAAAACAATACTTTGCCCCTGTAAGTAGGCAAAAAGTACTACTTTGCACTCTGCAAATCCTTAAATTGAAACGGGTACGCAAAAGAATACGAATTCCCAAAATTTCATTTAAGGACTAGCAGCCGTTTCAATTCAAGCCGCAACCCTATCAACCATATACTCGTTTGAAAGAGAATTTCAAGACGAAGATGATGGTGTCCTCGGAAAAAATATTTTCCATCTTAGTCAGAAAGGTGCACTTGCAACTGCAGAACTTTTTAGTTCGACACTTATAACTGTCGAACAGTTCGTCACTTGGATTTGCAGAGCAAAGGCTGGCTCTGGATCCGCCACTGAATTTTGAGTCAAATCATCGAATGTCACTCTTCTGGAGCGATTTAAAAATTCCAGAAAATACTCGATTTGAGTCGTTTTAGCGAAAGTCACTTTTACTGAGCGATGAAAAAATACTCCGCGCTCATTGCGGGTAAGAAATGTGACTAGTACATTTTCAGTGTTTTGCCTAGTAGGCAGGCGGAGATGCACTTTGAAAAATCGCGTACGAGGGTTTTAATCAGTCTTGGTTATGGTGATTATTTGAGTTAATTTGTAACATATTTACTGATTATTGGCCGATAATCACGCAACTTTTGGTCAAATTTGATAATATTTCTTCATATTTGTCAAAATTTGACAATATCTGGAAATTTTACATGATTATGATTATGTGATTATCAATAATCATCTAGAGGAGTGTACGAGGATTATGGAAGTGGAAGACCCTTGCCTCACAGCAAGCCTCACACCGTGTATTCGTAGGCATCTTTGCCTTGCAGTGCCTCCAAAAGGGCTGGCTGTTGCGGGCTCTGCCGCTCTGGCTGCGATGCCGAGGAGCCCGCAAGAGCCCGCAAGGTGTTTACTGTCAGCCCGCAAGAGCCCGCAGGAGTTTTTAAGTGCGAAATTTGAAGGAAACTTTCAATTGAATTGCATTATCGTTTTGACAGATGTGAAGAATAGTTCAGTTTCTTGAGATCTGGAAAAACAATGATTCAAAACAATTGAAAATTTCACCCAAATTTCGCACTTAGAAAATCTTGCGGGCTCTTGCGGGCTGACAGTGAACACCTTGCGGGCTCTTGCGGGCTCCTCGGCATCGCAGCCAGAGCGGCAGAGCCCGCAACAGCCAGCCCTTTTGGAGGCACTGTTGCCTTGTTTCACCGCAACACTGCGCCGAGCGGTCCGCGGCCCGTGCGCCAACTGGTAACGGCTATACGCGCCGTGACAACGGGTAAACGTCATGACTGAGGGTGTTAATGATGAGAGAAAGCGGAAGTCAAGAGGAGCAAGAACATCGTCGACGGCTGCGCCCCCAGGTTAGTGGCTGAAGGACAAGGATCTGCGTGATGCAGGTGACCGGGAGAATCGCGCGGGTGAACGGGTGACCGCGCGGCGCGGGTGACCGGGGCGGCGCTGATGCTATCCGCCGCCGGCGGTGACTGCGATTCGAAAGTGAGATTCCTCTCTGGAGGCCTCGCGAGGGGCCGGGCCGGGCACGGCGGGGTGCGGCGCGGCGGGGGCCACAATGCTCAATTACCCCGGCCCGGCCCGGCCATACATGCATAATAACGCGCACACAGCGGAGCGATACCGTTTCGCAACGCCTTTTGGCGCCGGGGTCGCGTCCTGCTCTGGAAAATAAAATAAAAAAGAAAACATGTTATGGGCTGGAGTTTTTGTGAGGCAATGAGCGACGACTGACTAAAAAGAAAAAAGTACTGTATACTGCTGTATATTGCCTTTTAAAAAGTTTTCTTCAAATGTTTTAAATTCGATTATGGTTAAAGAAGGATAACATTTTTTTTTCTACTTTGTGTGGCGCCTCTATCCGTTTCTTGCGTGAATGATGATCGGGTATATTATACGGGAGGCAACGTCCACGTGACCGCCCGCAGTGCGATCCAGATTCTCACAATCCTTTTTGCAATAACACGCCTTGAGGGATGCGGGATCTCCATCTACCCCTCCCCGCTGCCCCCTTATCTCTCTCTCTCTCTCTCTCTCTCTCTCTCTCTCTCTCTCTCTCTCTCTCTCTCTCTCTCTCTCTCTCTCTCTCTCTCTCTCTCTCTCTCTCTGCACCACAACCGCACGTTTGTTGCGTGCGAGGATGCGATGCGGTGTGAGGTTGCAATGTGGGCGTGGTGCCCGCTCGTGCCTGCGCCACTCGCGCGTGCGTGAGAGGGAGAGAGAGAAGAGAGAGAATAAGGGGAGAGAAACACCGCTGTTGTACCCCTAACTGTGGAGGCCGCCCGCCCGGCTGGCGAGTGCTGCGGGTTTGCCTATTGGACGCTGACACTGTGAAAAATAGTTGTAGGTTTACGGGAAAATTTTGCACGAAGTGGAGTTGTAAAATTACAATTACAAATCGGAATAGTACAAGCACAACGTACCGTCTTGAAATTCGATTACGAGCAAAAAGGGCGGTCGGAAATTTACAACATATTTCGTAAATTGAAATTTACGAAATGAACAGACTTAAAACTCTGCAAAGTATTCCCACTCTTCGTAAACTGCAAAGCATTTGCTTCGTAACTTACAAAGAAAAAAGGATACTTTCTAGGCTTCAAAGCTCGAACTTCGCAGACTGCAAAGAAATTATTTTCAGCCTACAAAGTGTCTGCTTTCTTTGCAAGTTACGAAGCAAATGCTTTGCAGTTTACGAAGAGTGAGGATTCTTTGTAGCCCTGCGAAGCAAATAATTGGCAGAACTTTAACAGTGAGTCGTAGATCTTCGAAGATATATTTTTCAGAGTGGAGCGCCTGTGGGTAGGCCACCCCGCCTGGCAGACTTGAGCGGCGGGCTTGCCTATCCAAGCGGACGTCAGGCGCTACACTGACGTCTCGCCGCGATCATGGCAGCGGCCTTTACGTCGCTTAATCACTCGTCGGAAAATTTAAATGTCTTTGAAAGGAGCTCTTCCAAATTATCGACTCTTAAAAAAATCCTGTAGAACCATAGATAAAAAATAAAATAAAAGCTGTACTGTTGGAGGAGATGGGCATGAGCACCCCCAGGGCTGCTGCTCCGCTCAGCCGCGCTGCTGAATCACTCCCAGCTGTAGGGTGTCTCCGCGTACAGCAGTTTCGTCTCTCTGTCCTTGTCGTTCTCATGCGGGACGACCGCAAGGAGCGAGAGAGATGACACACTACGAAACGCTGTTCGGAGGCCCCCCGCCGGGCCCGCCCGCGGTCCCCACGGGACGCTCGCACATGCGCGGTGCAAAATTAACGGCGCGCGCTCTGCACTACGCGGCGCTACGGGACTCCATGGCGGACCGAATGGGGACCTAATCGCAAACCAACAACTTCCTCGTTTGTACTCCGAGCCGTTAAGTTTTACGGTATCGTCTTGTCTGCCGCCGGCGCAGGCGCCAGCCAATTGGACGACGGAGACGTAGAGAGAGAGGGAGAGAGGGAGAGAGAGAGAGAGAGAGAGGACCAGCAGATAGACAGGCAGACAGCTCCTGGTGCAGTAGTGAAGGTAGGGTGCGTCGTGGCCACGATACAATGAATGAATGAGTTGGGAAAGAGGTCTAGCTAGCTGACATGTCAGCCACAAGGCCGTCCCACGCCGGGTCACGACTGAAAAACTCTGTAAAAAAGAAACAGAAAAGGAAGGTTCACATTGATAGATTCTCCTACTCGAGAAATCTTACTAGTAATGGGACGTTAAAAGCTGAAAGCATCGTACTGCTGTGTGTACGCACGCGTTTATAGGGTATTGCGCAGAGGACACGTTCGTTGTGTGACGAGTGACTCACGGTGGAGGAGTCGTAGGGAGGAGAGAGCCCCCTCCCCCCCCCCCCTCCCCCAGTGTTCCGAGTGGTTGACAGCCTTGCGGACCACACGCAGACGAGCCGTGCACATCCTCCCCGGCCCGGCCTGTCACAGTGTGGACGAGGCCAGGCGAGAGCAGAGTGACCTCATAGTGCAGCAGTAACCGCACAATGTGCTGGACTATAGAGAACAAGCGCGTTTTTTTTTTTAAGCAATTTAACGCGGCTAAAGGAACGGAAAAAAAAGTATTACCGTTCAAATGAACATCCGTCGCGAGGGATTGACTTAAACGCAAAATAAAGAAACTTTTTTTTTCTTCCTGCAGTGTACGTACGCGCGCGCGCACGCCCCCGCCCCGTACTGTGTCCCGTTCCCAGTCATTATGAAGCTGATAGAATTCCGCGTCGGCATTCATACGTGACGCCAGAGACGAAGGCCGAGTCGGGCCGAGGGCCGGCGGACCGTGGGGTGAGGTTGGGGAGGGGGAGGGGGGGGGGTAGGAGAGGCGGAGGGGGGAGCAGGTGGCCCGACGGGGACAACGCACCTTATTTGTTTTCCACTCGGTGACATAATGTATTTTCGTCGATCGGTTTTAGGCCGTTGGACCCGGCGCGGCCGCCCCGCTCAGGACACGTTGTACGCAACGCACCATCCCGAAGCACGAATCCATCCCTACTATCGCAGAGCTGCACGGTCCCGCTTTAACCCCCCACCCAATGGAAAAAACACAAATTAAAATTGAGATTTTAAACAAATGATATAACGTGCTCCCTGCTGCATAGGTTACTGAAGAGGAATTTCGACTTGGCTCGGTATTATGCAATTTCCGCGTGGGCAGAGCAGCAGGGCAAGTACCGAGCAAGTACGCAATGAGAAACTGCGGCGCGCGCACTGCGCGGCATCGGATCATTAATTACGACTCGATAATAATTGTCGCGACTCGTTTACGGCCACACGGCCCTCCCCGAGGCTGACTCAACCTTAACGTCGCTCTCTTCCTGCAGCTCTAATTGAATTGTCTGTCGGCGCGGCGGCGAGCAGGGCGACTACACTGTTAAAAATTTTGTTGTAAATTAACAGGAAAAGTATTGTTAATTTTGTTAGCAGCAAATCTTGTTTAAAAACAGGAAAAACTGTAAATTTACAAGGATGGGAAAAATCTCAGAATCAATTTTTTAGTTGAAATGTAGACTTCTTTTTGCACTTAAATCTCTCTTCTGTAGTATTACAAAATTGTTGTATTTTGAACAGTAAGGGCTGTTAACAAAATTAACAGCGTATTTCCTGTAAAGAACCAGCATACACAGTGATACTCATTCACTGTTCTTTGAGAGTGCTGCTGAAATAATCCATATGCAGTAAGTTTTTAACTGATAAAAGAACAGCTGTTCAGAAACAGGATTCCTGTCAAACAGTGCGTTGTCAGGCAACAACTTCTTCTAACAGTGTAGGCCGGCAGGCCCCGGGGCGGGGCGGGGTGGGGCGGGGCGGGGCGGGGCGGAGCGGAGCTCAAACGATTGTAGTGTCCTTTCTACACCACGCGCCGCTAGTTGTGATTGCCGTCTCCACCGCGCGGTGCACCGCACCGCCCGGTGCGCCGCTCCAAAACGTGCAAAAATGCGGAGGCGAGGCAGGGCAGCGGCGAGAGTTCCTCATCACGCCTTGCATCAGCGCGGCCGCGTCGGGACAGGCCGGGCCGGGCCGGGCCGGGCCCTTGCTACAGCGGCGCCAGCCTCGGGTCGGGTCTGGAGCCATGGAGCGCCGCTGCCCCGCACCTCCGCACCGCGCGCGGCCCCCGTCGAACAGTTTAGCCACCCGTGGTGGACGCATGTTGAATACTGTGGTCTGTATGATGTTATTCACGGGAAAGAGAAATTAGATTCCCCGACCAAACAGTTAGTTAATTTTAAGACATCAAATATTTTAGGGTTCTAGATTACGATGCGTCAGTGGTTAGAACCAATTTTTCGTCACCAAAACTAAAATTTGGTCGCTCTAAAAATTAACGTGTCGGTTATAAGGATGAAAACAGGTCAAAGATGATTTTGTTGTTGGTTTCACTCTTGTAACTAACACATTAATTTCAGCGACCAAATTATTGTTCAAGTGACAAAAATTTGTTTCTGATAACTAAAGCGTCGGCATTTGGAACCCAAAAAGATCTGTCGTCTCAAAATTAACCAAAATTTTAGTCCGAGGAACTTATTATTTTTTCTCCGTGTTGCAACATGTGCCATGTGATGTGATCGCCTTCTCAGTCCCCTTCTCTGCCGTTTGTCGTCCTCGCCACATTCCACAACGCCTTTAGTAGTCGTCGCAGCAGCAGCAGCAGCGGTTGTCTTATGCGCCAAAGCGCGGGAGGCTTGTACTCTCAAAATTCATGGAATCCATAAAACGTTGTTCCAATTGCAGGGGTTGCCAAGAGTCCCTCGGCTGCACCGGGCCGCGTGGGGCGGGGCCGCGCAGCGCTACTCCTAACTCCAACTCTGTGCCCGATGACTGCCCTGCCCTGCCCCCTCCCCGCCCCACCCCGCCTGTTATAGAAATTATCTTCCCTCTCATTTCAAACGTGCGCGCCACGCGGTGTGCTCCGCGCGCGGGGCAGGGGCCGGGGCCGGGGCGGGGCGGGGCGGGGCGGGGCGGGGCGGGGCTGGACCGGACCCCACGCGGCACGGTGATGCTCCAGCCGCGGGGAGGGGTCTGCGAGTGGTGCGTGGCTGCGTGGCCCCCGGTCCACGCTCAAGCTGCGGCAGTGTGGGGCCCGGGGCCCGGCGAGGCGTTATCAGAGCGCGTCCACCCGCTCCCCTGCAGCCGGCGCGGAGAGCGGCCCATCCCGCCACGCAGCAGCCCAAGGCCCGGCCCCGCCCGGCCCCGCCCGGCCCCGCCCGGCCCCGCCCGGCCCACCGAAGGCTGCAAAAATATGGAGCAGCAGTGTCCTGGGCGGGGCGGGGTGAGGTGGGGAGGTGCGGCGAGGTGAGGAGGTGATGCACGCCCCTGCTGGCTGATTCCGAAGATCGCACTCGCGCCTCTGTCCTTGTCGCACTCATGGGGCACTACCAACCCCAACATAGGGCACCGCCATAGGTGCGACAAGGACGGAGGTACGAGAGCGATCTTCGGAATCAGACGGCTGGGGCGGGGCGGTTTGAGGGTGAGCACTTGCTAGAGAGTGAATTTGTACGCAAGGCCTGTGTGAGTACCTGCGCCTAGCCCTGCCCGTGGAGTTAAAAAATATGAATTAGAGAGGAAAAAATCAGTACCGACAAAAAAATAAAAATTTAAGAACTATGAATTTGATCTTGGTAAAAACACAGAACGCTGAGTGAGTAACCAGGGCCTATCCTAATTAACGAGAGACTCCCACTTTTCTTCTTTGTCTGGCGGCCGTTCCCACGGCCTGACACCACACACCGACGCTGGCCAGTACTCTGCCAGCATAAAGGCGTGCATTGTGCACGAAATAATTTTACTTTCATCCATACGCGGACATGAACACATGAAATGTTTGCATTACCATGTACAAATCTTTCAAAGTTATGCATGGCATGTAAGCTGACACCAGTGCGAGTATTCTTTGTACCGTGTACATAAGATCCATTATTTAAAATATGCATGGCATGACTAGTATTGATAAATTGATTTTTCGAGGGATATTTCTTTCAAAGAGTAATGTATAGCTACTCCTCGCGGAAAGTGCGTCCTTTGCTCTAATTTCTCTCAAGTACTTCGTGTTTATCCTGGGGGCAAAGTAGGGCAGGTCACGGCTCAAGGTCAAACTCTTTCCTAAATGCCGTGACTCTTCAGGTCGCTGCGCGGGAACCTTCCGTGACCAAGGTGCGGCGGACGGGGCGGGGCGGGGCGGGGTGGGGTGGGGTAGGCGGGGTGGGGAGGCGCAGCGAAGGGGAACGCCAAACCATGGCCAGGAACCATCACAAAGGACCGCGGCACGGCACCGCTCTTGTCAAACGCGACCTCCTCCTCCTCCTCCTCCTCCTCACTTTGGAGCCTGATAGGCCACTCTGTTGCGATTACACTTAAACTGGACAGTCATCTGGTTAAAAGAAGCAAGCAGACGGTGGTTTGAGCGCCGGGCCGCCGGGCCGCGGCAGGAGCCTGCTGCTGGTATCACTTTCGCTGTACCATGCCCTGCCCTGCTCTGCCCTGCCGTGCCGCTGCCGGTATGAACGCAGTGTAGCTCAATGGCGCCATCTGTACAGAGCAGCGGGCGGGAGGGGAGGGGCGGGGCCGGGCCGGGCCGGGCGGGGCGACGCCGAGTTCACAACGGAGAAATTACTCAATCAGCGGCCGAGTGGCCCGGGCCCGGGCCGGAGGCCGGAGTGAAAACCCACTTTGAAATTTAGCAGCAGCGGGGGTGCGCCGCCGCGCTGCGGTGGGAGCTATGACCCCCCGCACCAGCACTGTTATGTATTTCTTTTAATATTTTTTTTTCGTCACGAAGTAGCCTAATAGGTTTTCCTATAATATTTTTGTTGTTGTTGGTTATAAAATTAGCTCGAGCAGAATTTCTTGAAACTCAATATTAGGGTCCAAATCGACGCTCTGAATCCAAATCCGCAATCTTCATATATGTACCGAATGAATCTTGCACCCCAAAAAGGTAAAAGCCAAATAGTTGCTTAGTCATAACTTCATTTTAAAAAAATGCTTTAAATTTTCTGAAACATGAGTAGAACTGCAACTTCTTGCTACTTTGTGACTCTCACGATTTCACTTGCTGGAATCATTTTTTCCCTCCTTCAAATTGTGCGCTGTTTAGGACCTTTTATACGGTGTGGCACACATGCGGCAAAGCCCTATAGGGGAGGTGTTGCTCGCTCCACTCGCTCTCTCTCTCTCTCTCTCTCTCTCTCTCCTGCGGCCGGCGCGCTCCCTCATTGCCCTCCGCGGACAATGAGAGCGACAGAGACGGGACGATTGAGCTAGCCGAGTGTTTCCAAACGCGCCCCGCCCGGCCCGGCCCGGCCCGGCCCGCGGCCGTGCTTGTTTTGGCGCGGCGTTGTTGTGTGAGGAGCACCGCGCCGCACCGCGCAATCGTAACACCGCCATATGTCTGTCAGCGTGCACTGTGAGGTGAGGTGAGGCATTGCTTCTCTTTACGTTGCAGATTTTTTTTTTCTTTTCTGCGTCTCCTTAAAGGTCGGGAATTTTTACTTTCGAAAACTCAGGATTCTACTCCTGCTGCTTATCGTCGCTCGCGCGCCGTGAGTTCAGCGTGACTGGGATTTTTCTTCATGTACATTATTTCGAAGTGGGTCAGAATCTCAGCAGCTCATGCGGCCTAGGCGTGGGATTAGAGCGCATGAGTTAGTGAAATCTTTCGAAACCCATCGGCCGTGGTCCGCACCTTGAACGCCAGTATGAATGTCAAGTCACAGGCTTGCAGAAGCCCGGCCCCAAAGAGGCGGCGGAGTAAGAGATTCTCAGGATTAGGATTGAAGCAAAATTGCTCTACTTCTTTCAAACAACGAAAATCCGCCTCGATTTCTATTTTTAAAATAAGATATGTATCAGTTTCAACGAAAGGTCGAAGGAGAACCAAGGGGGGAAAAAAAAGAAGCAGAACGCCCAGCCCAAGCCCCCTGCCGTTCTAATCATTGCAAGTCTGACCTCGCCCCAGTGCAGCTACTTTCGTTACGAAAAAGACCTCCGACTCCGAGCCGCGCTGGTCTGGACACCCACTCCACTCGCTTTTACACTGTTAGAGAGAATCGATACAATCCACTGCAATATCTGCTAATATTAAAGGGGGTCAAAGCCGAGGGGTCGCCAACTCCCATATTACCTCGTACACGGGACTATATTACCTCTATATTACCATATATTACTTTATATTACCCCATAATACCTTATATTACCGGATATTACTGTATACCGTATATTACTTTTATATTACCAACAACTTGCTTCATTTTCCATACTGTAACGTCGTGTAACGTTACAAAAGTTTTTCCTAGAATCAAATTGAAAGGTTTGCTTCGTAATGAGATAAGTGACATCACGGGCACGGGGAAGGACCGGAAGGACCATCTGCTGCCTGCGCATGCGCAAAGCCTGGTCGATAATGTGGGCGCAGAAATTGTCATACTTCACACAGCGATATTGCAATGGATTTGAGGTAAGGGGCCATCCATATACTACGTGACCCATTTTGGGCCATTTTTGACCCCCCCCTCCCCCTCCGTGACCGTCCGTAGTACGGCGCCCAACAATGGTCACGTAGTAAATTTTTTTTTCTAATTTTAGCGTTAAAAAACGTGCACGACTTTGGGAACGACTCTCTATGTTTCGACAGGTGAAACATGCGGCATGTGTACGCGAACTAGACATGATAATGACAGAATTTCCTTGGCATTTATTTTGTCAGCCAGCCGGCTGGGCGAAGGCGGGCAAGCCGTGCCGGCGCCATGCCACGCCAGTCAGGCGTCGGTCTCCATAGCAGACGACGGCGCGTTAGTTGTTTGTATTTTCCTGCGTGTAGCAGGCATTCTGACGAATACTACGATACTACGTGACCAGCGCTGACTCCCCCCCGTGACTGACCGTAGTGTAAGGCCGAACCCCCTCCCCCCCCCTAAACAGGTCACGTAGTATATGGATGGCCCCTAAGGGGCCATCCACAAAGTACGTCCGCTGTTTTTGGGCCCAAAATAACCCCCACCCCACCCCCCACCCCCATGTACGTCACCGTCCGTCTGCAATTACCCTCCCCCCCCTTTTCGGACTTCCTTTTTGGCCTGTTCCTCCCCAAAACTTACTCAATTTCTTTCATTTTGCGTGCGCATTCCGGTTTTCCTACAGATTAAAAACGGACGTCCGAACTGCTGCGACCCCCCCCCCCCCCCCCTCCGTCCCACGGACGTCAACATCCGTTTTCGATGACCTCCCCCCTTCCCTTCGGCCAAGTACGTACTTTAGAGATGGCCCCTAAGCGTTCGTCGGGGATCCGATATCTTTTTTTAAAGGTGGTCTCGTGCTTCTAGCTGTATTTTTTAAAAAACGGTGTTTATAATATCTCTGTTTAAGTATTGGGTTATTTAATTTGTCTGTTTTAAGACATTTTAAAAGTGATAATTACAGTACTAGCAAAATATGTTTCTGTGTTCGAATTTATCTATATTTGAGGCTGCATTTTTCTCAAGTTGTACTACATTAACTGACATGTTTTTAAAAATTAAAATACAGTGACTTTTGTACAGAATTCTAATGTCGCTCGGTTGCTTCAAACGGTACTTCTAGTCCAATTAAGTTGTTTCAGCCTTTTCCCAAGTTTACCATAAATATTTTGCCTTAATCTTTTATATATTACTGGCTCACTTATCATATATTACCTTATATTACTGTATATTGCCATATATTCCTCTATATTACTCTATATTACCATATATTCCTCCATATTACTTATATTACTAGTAATATATATTCCCTCGTACACGGCTAGGGGTAGTTGGCGACCCCTCGGTCAAAGCTACCAATTCATTCACGCAGGACATAGTGTCTCTTATTTGGAGGAGTGCGGTGCGGGTGTGCCTGCTCGCGGCTGTGGCGCGCCGTGCGAGCAGGCAACCCTCATGGACTGAGGCGTCCGGTACAGCGTGAGGTACAAGGAGTAAACAACTCTGAAACAATTCAGAAAATTCTCTAAAGTTCAGGTAAAATTCTAGCAAAAATTCAGAAAAAATCAATATAAATTCACAGAAATTTACAAAAATTCACAAAAAATGCCCGAAAGATCACATTTTTTTTTGTTAATTTGCACATTAAAATTCAGATTTGTTTCCCCCTCGGTCAGATTACGAAAACCCCCGCTTATTATTTTTTGGTCTGTATTTCCTATTGTCCTCCGAACAGGATGATTAACTCAAGCTCGGCGACGCGCCGGGCAGGGCGAGTGATATTCGACAACACTCGGGGAAAGAGGCAGAGGGGGCTGAGCTGAGATGGGGCTTACGATGTTAGCACGTGCCAGCCTCGCCCTCGCCCCGCCCCAACCGGCGCGGCGCGGCTCGGCCTGACTGCGCGAACTTAAAGACTTTCACAGGGGAAGGGAAGGATGGTGTAATGTAGGTTGCAGCGTGCGCCGCGCCACGCCGCAGGGTCCCGGCCCGGCCCCGGCTCCGGCCGCGGGAGCGCCGCCGCCGCCCCCGCCCGGCGCCCCGGGCCTCCTCCACCGCCCCCGGCTCCGGCCGCGGGAGCGCCGCCCCCGCCCCCGCCCCCGCCCGGCGCCCCGGGCCTCCTTCACCGCCCCGGGCTCCGGCCGCGGGAGCGCCGCCCCCGCCCCCGCCCGGCGCCCCGGGCCTCCTCCACCGCCCCCGGCTCCGGCCGCGGGAGCGCCGCCCCCGCCCCCGCCCCCGCCCGGCGCCCCGGGCCTCCTTCACCGCCCCGGGCTCCGGCCGCGGGAGCGCCGCCCCCGCCCCCGCCCGGCGCCCCGGGCCTCCTCCACCGCCCCCGGCTCCGGCCGCGGGAGCGCCGCCACCGCCCCCGCCCCCGCCCGGCGTCCTGGGCCTCCTCCACCGCCCCCTCCTACACCGCGTGAGGTGATGTGATGTGGATCCATATGTCGCATCCGTGAATTACCTAGATTTTGTTCATGAATGACGACCTTACCAGACGTTCGTCAGTTAGCACCCCTTACGCAGCGATGTGCGCGCCGACGACCCCCCCCTCCCCTCCCCTTCGGTTTCAAAGCTGTGACGTGTGGTGGGCGCGGAAGGGGAGGGGCCTTGATGCTCGCCACCGCGTGGCACAATGGGTCGTAACCGGTCGCACTTCACAGCTGAGCTGACCACCTCTCGAGATGTCATCCTCTAAAGGATCTCGGCGTCGTTATACACCCGCGTGCAGCACGAGAGGGGGAAGTCCCCGGCATGGCACCGCCACTGACCTGGCACGAGACTCCTGTCGGCCGAGCTGAGGGGGGACGCGCTGACGGCGGCCAGGGTGGCCGCCAGGACCAGCGTCACGCTGAGCCGCTGCATCGCGGACCCGGCACTGTACTCCGTGATGCACTGGATGACGCACTCGGGGGAGCGCTCGAGCTGGGGGTCGCCACTAGCACATCACTGCCCTCTCGGACGCACGCGCACAATCAAAACACGGCACTGTCACACACACACTCACACACACACACACACACTCGCGCGCGCTCACTCACGCTCAGACTCACACGAGCCGCTCGGCCCGGAGTGCAGCGCAACGCTCGGCGCTCAGCAGCACAACGCCACAACGCTCAGAGCCCGCGTCCCGAATCGGACTGGCGGGGCTGCGGCTGTCTGTGCTGCGGCTGAGAGTAGAGGGGCGGGCGCCGGGCCGGGCCGCGCCGGGCAGGGCAGGGCAGGGCCGCCCTGGAGCCGCACCCCCTCCCACCACCTCGCCTCCAGCGGGTGTCGCTCTCCGTGCACGTGGGCTGAAGAAGCCCTCCTCCGAGGGAGGGGCCACTCATACAAGATGTGTGCGGTGATATTTTTTGGACTTCTGATTTTTATGTTGTTTTTTTGTTTTGATTTTTCTTTTGATTTTTCAAGGAAAATTTCCTGTTTTGAAAAAAATTTGATCTGTTCCTCCTATTTCTGCCTTTTTTTTTCAATTTTTATTTGTTATTTTGATTTAGTTCATTATTATGTTCAGAGATTTGGATGGGGGGGGGGGGGTACAGTGATTTTTAAAAAGTGAGGACCCCTCGCGCTCCTCGCAGTGTTGTGTTCACGATCCAGAGGGGTGGGGGGCATCACTCAAGTATACACGCTAATATTTTTTTTACTTTTTTATTGTTTTTATTGATTTTTTTTTGCAAAAAGAACATTGTTGTTGTAATATCGCTACTGGTCCTCGCTCGTCGTTACGCCCTCCTGCCGGGCCATGTCCCGCGGGTACAGCCGCACCGGGTGGCCGTCCTCCCGCTTCAGGATGATGTCCCCGGTCAGTCTGAAGTTCTCCTCCGGGATGTCGGCGCGCACGACGAACTTGCGCAGCACCCAGGACAGCATGATCTTGACCTTGAGCATGGCGTACTTGCGACCTGGGCGGGTGTAGTGTCGGACCAGGACGACGGTCCGGAGGATTAGCGCCCCGCGAAGCTCTGTGCCCGCACCCGCACCCCCACCCCCGCGCCTTAACTCACCCACGCAGCTCCGCGGGCCGGCGCTGAACGGGATGAAGGAGTAGAAATGCCTGCCGACGCAGCGCTCGGGGAGGAAGTTGTCCGGGTTGAATTCCTCCGGGTTCGGGAACGTCTCGGGGTCGCGGTGAAGAAGGTACTGACTGATGACGATCGACGTGCCTTCGGGTATGACGTAGCCGCTCTCTGGCGAGAAACACACGGAGAAAAATGATCAAGCTGATTTAGCTAAACTTCGGTAGCTGAGCAGTTTTGGCTTCAGAGCAAAATGAATTAGCTGCATACCGAAACATTAGCTTCACTGCTAATGGAAGTTTGCTGTATAAAGCCACTTAATTGGCTAAAATTTAACATTTTCAGCGAATTTTTAAACTGTATGTGTTATCGTCCGAATTATTAGCAACTATGTTAACATTAAAAGAAGTGGACTTAGAGCGTTTTTAACCGAATTTTTTGATTACGCCCTTAACAGTCAGGTCCCGAGACAGTACCTGACGACTGTTCCCTTTGGTAGAGTTGTGTCCGTATGAGTGTCTGGAAACATCTCAAATTATCTGTTGCGGTTGCCCACCAATCTCGTTAGCACCCTAACTAATATCTGTTTGCTATTTTTCTTAGCTGTGTACCTAAAGTTTTACCAAACACTATATTAGCGATTGAAATTAGCTGGAGTAGCTAAGATTTCGCTGTGCAGAGGGTCGCCGTCAACGGTCGCCGCTGCAACCCGCCGGTCGGGTCAGCCACACCGAGGCGAGCACTCACTGAGCTGGATGTTCTCGGTGGCGTGCCGGGCGATGAGCGGCACCGGCGGGTACAGCCGCATCGTCTCGCTGATGCACCGCTCCAGGTACTTCATCTCCAGCGTGTCCTCGAAGGTGGCGGGCCGCATCGACGTGCCGAAGATCCGGCGCTGCTCCTCGGCGCACCGCTCCTGGATGTCGCGGTGCACGCCCATCACCGACAGGAAGAAGCTACACAGCGAGGCCGTCGTGTCGTGGCCCTGTGGTCAGAACGCGCGTCCGTCACATCCCTCGCGGCCGCAGGCACAAAGAAGCTCAGAGCTTTAAGTATAGAGACTCTCGGAGGGGTTTCCCTCGAGGGGGCCTCAACTCCTGAAATCATGTGTACACAATAGCTGATATCTTCGAAATCATTGTCAAAAAATGTGGATCTATTGCCGAAAAAAAAGATTTGAGAGCGTTTTTTGGGCTCATAAAGCTCAAAATACGCTTCTATTTACTTTACGAATTATTTCTTTCAATTATAAGAGGTGTAATCATGTGAAATCATGCGAAATCTTGAAATCATGTGTACACATTTTTGGTGAGTTGAGGCCCCCTCGGTTTCCCTGCGGCGCGGCGGCGCGGCCACCATCTGCAGACCGAGGGACGATGGGTTACCTACCCACCGGGCGCGCTGCCTCACCTCGAACATGATGGTGTTGACCTGCTCCTCCACCTCCTGTTCCGTGAGCACGTTGCCGTCTTCGGACACGTCCAGCATCTGGTCGAGGAAGGCGACCCGCTTCTTCTCCCCTGGGGAGCAATATTTTTCAGGGGTTAGTAGGGGGGTTGAAATAAACTTTACGATTCTGCTATTCCGATTATATGTGTCCGGTTGTATTGTCCAAATAACATAGGCCTGCTTACCAATATCGTCGTCCAGGTCATCCCTAAGCCCTGTGGGATATCCGTTGGATGTCCCTGAGGCGTCCGCAGCCTCCGCATCACCGCCATTGACCTCATCATCCTCGTCCTTGGTGATCCTCTTGTACAGGCCCTCTCTGACGCCCAACTTGCGCTCACTTTTCCGTTTCTCCAAAACCTGTGAGTTGTTACACATTTCTTTGTTCTCTGCGTTCCTATCAGTGTTGACAAAAAAGCAGGCAAATTTCCCTCGAATACACCTGTGTGTGGCAGACGGGAATCTCCGCCTGCCCACTAGGCAACTGTTAGACTCATGTGTGGAGAGTTTGCCTAGTAAGCAGGCGGTTATACCCGGTTATACCCGTCTGCCACACACAGGTGTTTTCGAGGGAAAGTTGCCTACTTTTTGGCAGCACTGGTTCCTGTAGACACTGATGGTATTGTATTTTTACTCCTTTTTTACCACCACTTCTCTCCTGAGTGGTGAAAAGAACGAATATTGTTCTCAGTCGAGTTTAACCCTTAGCTGATTCCACTTTCATCTCAGATCTTACCATACCTACAGGCATGGTACTTATACTACTATTCTAAACTGAAAATACTGATCTTTATTCCAACAATGGCCCTTTTTTTCAAGTTAAATAGTATTATTTTGAGAACACTTCACAAATTTTGTATTTTTTCATTCTCAGCCCTTAACCCAGCTTACTAGAGGAGTTTTCAATCTCAGAGAGCACAATACCTACAGACATGAGACTTGTACTAATCTGAGCAAGAAACCTTCGTCTGAATTTCAACAATGAACATTTTTTCACGTTTAATAGTATCATTTTGAGAACTCTTATCAAATTTTGTGCTAGTTTTTAGCCCGCCCTTCTGCTTTGAAAAAGCATAAAAGCGGGCTTATGCAAACGACCTCGTGTCTGTCTGTGTGTCTGTGTGTCTGTGTGTCTGTCTGTCTGTTCCACTAGAAGGAGATGAGCTAGAGACTTGAAATTTTCAGGGTGTCTACAGTTTTACTCCTAGACAACGAAACGCCTACGGCAAATCCTGCCAACCCTCATTAAGGCACTGAAAAAAATTATAAAAGTTTTCACGGAATTAAAAAAAATTCTAACGCTAACGCGTTAAACGGCCCCCTAGATTTTAACACTTACTTGAGATTTTTTTTTTAAAAAAAAACATTGATATTATTCATCAGTCACAACGCTGTCTGAAAACCAAATCGTGAATTTTATCTGCCTCACTTCTGCTTTCAACATTGTGCTTTTGCCACACAAAATGTCGGTGGGCCAGCTATCAACAACGCTGCGGCGCCGCAAGCAATCACCATAAAAACCAAATATTTGAAACAAATTAGCAATTAGGAAAAAAAATGTTATTTTAGGAAATTCTGGTACGCTCGAAGTCAATTAATGTTTTGGTTTCATAAAATATTTTCGCGGATGGTCGATGTAGAAGATATTGAGCAACAAAGTTTTTACCTATTTGGTTGAGTAACTCAATATGTTTAGACTCAGTGTTTGATCTGTGTCATTAGTATAAGTCGCATGACAAATTTCACCCTTGTCGATCAAACGACTTACAAATTAGCTTTTCAGGTAAGACATGTCCGATCAGCTTGATTTTTGAACTGTAGGCTCATTATGCAATGGTCTTTCGAATACTGAATTGAAATTTTTACTCCAACGTGTTCTTCCAAATTTTAGTTTTTGAACTACTGTGCATGAGTTGAATCAACAGGTCCCCCCCCCCCTCCCCAGCCACGCCTCTCTTCCCCGGCGCGCCGAGGCGCCGAGCTCTAACAATAGCGACCCGGCTCGGCACAGGGTGCTCGGCTCGCAATTGCCATAGAAACACGTGATGCAAACGAGTTTCACACAAAAACTGACAGACAGCTCGTCATCGGACATACCTCAAAAAATTTCTAATTTTGCGTAGTATTTTTCAGTAGAATTTGGTGAAGATTCGCTCGACGGGATCGGCTGCGCCCATAAGGGGCCATCGTCAAGAATAAATAATAAATAAAAAACTCACGGGCGTGAGCAATAGGCACCCCTAACGGGGGCCTAAAAAAAAAAATAATAATTCAACTTTTTCCAACCCCGTCGACCCGTACCTCTCCGGAAGCGTCTTTTCGCGTCTAGTTCAATGGTGCACACCGTTTTACGAAAAAATGGACCCAGCTCGCGACTACACTGTAAAAAGCACCCGTAATTGGTCCAGTTTTCAACTTTTCTCAACTCCATCGAGCTGCACCTTCCCGGAAGCGTCTTTTCGCGTCCAGTTCGATGGCGCCCACCGTTTTTCAATAAAAAGGACCCAACTCGCGACTACACTGTAAAAAGCACCCAAAATTGACCCACTTTTTAACTTTTACGAACCCCATCGACCCGCACCTCTCTAGAACCGTCTTTTCGAGCGCAATTCAGTGGTGCCAACCGTTTTTCAATTTCCAGTGTTGCCAATCGTCAAAACTCAAACATTTCGATTATTTTCGACATTTCTCGATATTTGCCGATATTTTCGACATTTTTCGTTGTTTTTCGATATTTTTTTATATAATTCGACATTTTCGATATTTTTCGACATTTTCGATAATTTTCGATATTTTTCGATAATTTTCGATAATTTTTGAAATTTTTTGAAATTTTTGATAATTTTCGATATTTTTTGATATTTTGCGACATTTTTGACATATTCCGACATATTTCGATATTTGTAAACATTTTTGACAATTTTTGATATTCTTCGACATTTTTCGACATTATCCCTCATTTTTCGATGTTTTTCGACATGATCCATATTTTTCGATAGATCTCAACATTTTTGAGATATTTCGAGATTTTGCGACATTTTTTACGAATTTCTACATATTTCGACAATTTTCGACATATCTCGACAATTTTTGAAATTTTCGACACCCCTCGACGCCTATACCATTAAAATTGGTTCGACGAGCGTAATTCAGTGTTGCCAACTGCTGCCAAATAAAGTCCGAGTTCGGCCGTTCCATCTGAGGCCGAACTCACGTATTTCGACATTTTTCGAGATTTCCGACGCCCCCTTTTTGCCAAATAACTGACCGTTTAGTCACTATCGGCACGTTTTCAAAGCAGAAGGGAGGGCTGTAGTTTCGGTGGTTCACCGTTACAAACTGCCTCTCTCCGAAGAGAATGCCTTTACGGGCCGCAGGCCCGATCATTTACAAGCTAAGAGGACGTTCTGTGTGACTTAGGGGTCGGGCCGAAGGCCCGACCGAACGCCGCCGGCAGGCCAAGCAGGCACGCCCCCTGCCGAACGGAGTTGCCTGCGTAGCAAAGCGGAGCTGGCAACGACGTTTGGCGGAAGGGCGGGCCTGCTTGTTATTCTGACAAGTGAGTCCTCGAGTCGGCTCGCGCTATGCGCCCCAACAATCGGACCCGGGAGGGGAGGCCAAACAAGGCCGGAGCCGTGCAAGTGTGAGTGTCCCGGGGAAAACTTCTCCTACACACACCAACACAATCTGAGATGAAAATGGACTCACTCGACTCACATCACGTTGTACACTTCTACCTCTGTAGCACATAATTATGTAAGGAACGAGTTCCATATACTTACCACAAAATTCGTTTTGTGTTCTATTTGGCCCTTGTTTTTAATTAGCCGTGTCATTTCTCGTACCTCGTGCGTGAGACTGTGAATGGTGTGGAGAAGCTTTTTCTGCATCCTGCCCATCGACGTCAGGTTGAAAAGCCAGTCGGGCCACAACCAGGGACGGAACATCCGGACGTGGAGCACCTCGCACATCCTTGGGGGGAAAATACATCAATTCCACCCTGACCTCACGAACCTGACGATCAGATAACCCAGGTGAGCGGCCTACTTACTTCATCACCGCCGTGGCGTACTCGTAGCCTCCGTTCTGCTTCTGGGCTCGACCTGTCCACCCCCATCGCTGTCTCTACGCGCGGAAGGGGGAAGTCCTGATCACCTGATTCACAGATGGGCCACGCACAACGTCGTCTGCTCCTACTCACCCAGGAGGGTCTCGACGGTGGCCTCGCTCATGTAGTCGTGGATGTCCACGGTCTGGCCGGACGTGGCGTCGAGCCTCTCGCAGAGGGCGCGGCTGTTCCGGTTGAACAGGTGGATGAACTGCTTGAGCACGTGCGCGTGGAAGGTCGGTGCGATCAGCCGGCGGTGCGTATGCCACGTGTCACCTGGAGCATGGGATGCTTATGCTTAGCGCGGTGTGCTGCTCAATAAGGGTTGCTCAGGCAGCAAGCTTAAGAGAAACGCACCGTTACTGATGAGGAGACCGTTTCCGAGCCAGGGCTGGAAGAAGCGATACTCCATGGACTTTGTGATGTGCACCGAGCTACCTAGAATGACCTACGAAAGGGGCGACGTTAGCGGGTCGATTCGTGATGCAAACGTTGTCAAAGAGTCCAGCGGGCGCCGTGTGTACCTCTACGTCGTCCGGGTTCCACAGACCGACCGCCACACGGTGCATCCACTCTATCTTTCCTATTTTCTCGGGAAATCGTCGAGATTCCCTGATGGCGAATTTGAAAAACTCTGGAACATAGATTAGATGCAATGAGAAATGGACTCTGGTCTGTTCACTGTTCACACACCTCCAAGCAACTTTCCTGTCCCCCATTTATTTTTAGTTTTTTAAATTAACACGCGCACCAATAGGCTATTTCAGAGCCGGACCACCAGAAGAAGTAAACTGGAAGAACAAAAAGCGCTCTGCGCATGCACGGGCGGCGTGGTTGGGGACGCGCGGGGCCGGAGTGGGGACCTCGGGCGCCCCCCAGCACGCCGCCCGGGCATGCGCAGAGCGCTTTTGTTCTTCCAGTTTACTTCTTCCCGTCGGGCTCTGAAATAGCCTATTAGCCGTTCAGTTTTAAAGTTCTACTTGAGATGCGCTGTGTCAAATTTATCGAGTTTTGTGGTCGGAAAATTCTTGAGCAAGTCCAGCGCATCACAAAGTACCTTTGCTACCGTGGAGTCACTTCGCACTTTTGATCACTGATGTCAACAACGTCTTTCTGGATTCCGTGTATCGTCAACGTCCCCCTTTCGAATCTTAACCGCAAAAACTTTTGTGCGTCGCCCACCTCTTTTCGCAGAACTGCCATAATTACCAGAAAGAGAGTCTTTGATGAGGTACAGACTTCCGATGATCGGGTACACCGCAGGTCCGGGCAGCTTGGCCGTCAGGGCGAGGCGCTCCCTGAAGGCGATACGGAACCAGACGTAAAACAGCGTGGCTGAAGTGGCCGTCAGGATCGCCCATGTCGGGAGGGCTGAGAGGGCCAGCATGATGGCGGGGCGGGAGCGGTGCCGAGAGTGTCTGTGTGCGCGGCGAGAGTGTGCTTGAGCAGCTGGCCTCCCTACCCAATATGTACCCCTCGCAGGGGTAAAGTCATTCTAATGAAATTCCGGTCGGTTTCAGGCCCGTACGTACTCGTTTCCTTAGTCGGGAAAGGCCCGAGGAGGATGTCGCGTGTTCTAGAAAACCTTCCGACGCTCTCAGCCGGTGGGGAACGAGAACATGCATACATGAATTACAGGTGTTATATAATAAATGTATAAAGGCTGCCGCAATTCCCGTGTTTAGTCCCCGATGAAAAAGCAGTTAGGGAGTGATTCCTGCTTGAAATGCGTGGTGCGCCGCATACCACCAAACTATTAACACTAATTTGAAATGCGTCTACCTTCGCGCGCTCCCCGCTGGCACAACCGCCCCGACGGACCAGACTTAGATACGTTTTGACGGAGAATTTTTGGTTTCAAGTAAAACTTGTTTCACAAGAGAAGTTGATTTATTGCCTGAAGCTTTTTCCAAACGCGTGTTTTATCTTAATCGTAGCACGGTGTAGGTATGAATTTTACATATTGCTTCACTTAAATCAAGATTTCATAACATTCGTGGTATACTTAACTGGTAAAACTAAGGCGTAGCCTTACGCCCCGTTTTCAAGCGTACTGAGATTACGCTTGAAATCAAGCGTAATGGGTCTGTCCGCTCCTATTCGTCCTATCTAAATGTATGGGAGAATTTCTTTCGTACGCTTGATTTCAAGCGTAACGTCTTCAAGCGTAACTGTATGCTTCATTCAAGCGTACAGTTACGCCTTAGTTTTACCAGTGTTGTTTCTTTCAGTGTTGACAAACTTTAACACACACAGTTCCCGTTGCACGCCGTTACAAGTGCAGAATGTTTCTCCTCACTGCTATGGCAAACAAACAAAACACCCCGTTCCGACCGAGGCGAGCCCAGCCCGGCGCAGTCCCCGTCCCCTTGCGCCTGCAGGGTAGGCCGCCCATTCGGCATCCACGCAACACGGGCGTTCGTTCGGCCTCGCTGGACGAGGCGGCTGGCGTGATTCAAGGCTCGGCTGTCTTCAGGGGTCGGGGACGCTCTCCGTCGCGTTCATGTCCGGGCCGCGGTACACGACCTTGGAGTTGGGCCACACCGTCTTCTCGATCCACTGCGTGTAGAAGCCCACCCTGGTGTACACGCCGGGGTCCTTGGTCCCGCAGAAGTTGCCTATGGACACGACGCCGACCACGTGCTGCATGCAGTAAGGGTTCTGCTCGGTGAACACCTGGAGCGGCCCGCCCGAGTCGCCCTGGAAGCAAAGCGGGCCGTCGTTACGACGGATGGTCATCTCCCTCACGAGTCGCGTTCCGTGAGCACTCTTAAGGGGCAAACAACACTCAAAATATTTTAACCAGTGTTGCCAGAAAGTTAGGCAAAAACGGCGCTATACACCTGTGCGTAACGGGACTGTATCTCCGCCTGCCTACTAGGCAACATCTGTGCCTCGTAAGCAGCAGGCGGAGATACCGCCACCTGCACACAGGTGTATTGCGCGGTTTTTCGCCTAACTTTTCTGGCAACACTGATTTTAACATCTGGTCTCAACAAAATGGAGAAAATTCACAAAACTTTTGAAAAAAAAATCCGAATATTCAAGAGGAGAAATTGGAAAAAAATGGGATTCCTAAAACACTCCCAAATCAACAATTCACACACAACAACAACAAAAAAATCGGCAAATTTAGAACAATTCACAACATTTGAACTCCGAAATTTGGAGTAGCCTCCGCACCTGGCAGGCATCCGAGCCCTTGCGCGAGCCGGCGCACATCTGGTGGTCGAGCAGGCCGCGGGGGATCTTGCTGCCGGCGGTGGTGGTGCTGGCGACGTAGCTCCGGCTGCACTCGGGAAGCGCCACCACGTGCAGCTTGGCCTTGAGCAGGACCGGGTTGAGATCGGTCTCAGCTGGAACACGAGTCATTGCCGGTGACGCAAGGGTAGAGAGCAGAGTGTAGAGCAGCCCCGGCCCGGCCGCGGCCCAAGCCGCCGGCGCGACACTTACTGAAGTCGATGACGCCCCAGCCGGACACGGTCACGTTGGTCTCGGGCGCGATGCGGTCCGCGTACAGGCAGGCCGGCCGCACGTACTCGCTGATGACGGCGGGCTGCAGCAGCGGCACCAGCGCGATGTCGTGGTAGCGCAGCTTCGCCTTGAAGTCCGGGTGGCGGACGGGCTCGCCCACGCGCACCACCTGCGGCCGGGCGTCGTCCTCGTCCGACGAGCGGTCCAGGTCGCCGAGCAGCACCTGCGTCACCATGCCCCTGGGGGAGAGGAGAGGAGGAGGGCGGGTGGAGCGCGGTTAGGAGGATGGGCTGGGCTGGGCCGGGCCGGGCATACCCATATTGCCCTGAACTCGCCATATTTCTTGCTGGTTTGCGTTTCTTTTAAATTATTATTTATTTACGGACTGTCTTGTGGGCGGGGCTGATGCGGCCCGGCACTCACTTTTGAGGGTGCGACACGCAGTGGGCAGCCGTCAGGACCCAGCGCTCCGAGATGAGGGAGCCGCCGCAGCTGTAGACCACGGAGTCGGGAGGGCCGTAGCCCAGCAGGGCCTTCATCAGCACGGAGGAGAAATTTTAAAATTTAATTTCGTTTAATACCCTCAGAAAAAAACAACTTCAACAAGCAGCTTTAAAAAAAATTGCCATCTACAACTAATTTTTCTCTCTCAGTGCATTAATGTTAGTTTTATCAGTTTGTATGTCGACAAAAAATCGTGGCCGACTGATGTGGACGTGGCGTTCGTGAAGCCCGATCAGCGTGCGATCCGTCACTCACCATGTGCGGGAACTCCTTGGGCAGGGCGGGCTGCCCGTTCACGATGAGCTGCTGCACCTCCGGCGGGCTGCGGCCACGGGGACAGCATTACCAACTGAGAGCACCACCTCGCGTCATCTGATCGGTCTTCAGATTCCCAAGCGAATAAGTGATTGCCGAACCGGCGGTGTACATTACCTGGCAAGGTTCTGCGCCCTGCAGTATTTATTCCGGTTGGCGGCCGCCGCGTACTGCTGGCACACTGCAAGGCGAGGGGCGGGGCGTTAGTCTCGGGGCCGGCGATACCCTCGGTGCGCTCCGGGCTCCGGGGGGTATCGCCGTCGCGTACGGGTGGAGGGTGCAACGCCCCGCTCCGGTACCTCCGGTACCTCCGGTGCCTCCGGTACTCACTCCTCCGGGCGACGCTGCCGACCTGCTCGCGCTGCGACACGTCCTCCTGCTGCCCGGGACAACACACGATGGCGCGATGGGTGGCGGGCTGGAAGCCGCAGAGCTGGGGCCTGGAGTCCTTCTCCAAGTCCGCGACGGCGGCCGGGCAGTCCGGGACCAGCGTGCACGTCCCGGGCACGCCCTTCTCCTCGTGCGAGCACGGGTCACCTGCCGGAAGACGGGCGTTACGCTCCTCCTGCCGTCTGAGTCCGAGGACAGCCCTCGCGCCTCTGTCCTTGTCGCACTCATGAGGCCTTGCCATTCCCAAAACAGGGGCTCGGCCATGGGTGCGACAGGGATGGAGGTTCGAGAGCGATCTTCTGAGTCAGCCGGCTGCAGCACAAGGGCGTCCCCCGGCCCGGCCCGGCCCAGCCCGGCGGTCACTCACCCACTTGCTTCGCGGCGGCCGCGGTCAGCAGGAGCAGGGTGACGAGGATCAACGCCATACTGGAGTCGCGGAGGGTCTTTGGCTGGAACGCTGAGGGTGCTGGGGAGGACTGCCGCGACGGCTCGCGCGCGGCGCGCGGGCGTCAGTAGTCCTGGCTGGAGAAGTCTGCAGAGGTCGGCTGGAGCGTCTCGTCTCGTCTCGCCTCGCCGGCCGGGACGTATTCCTGGACTGAGCTGGGGCCGGGGCGGCCCGGGGCCCGGGGCGGGCGGGGCTGGCCGAGCCGGACCGGCAGGCTCGACACACCGGCCCGACGCCGCGCGGCCAGGAGGGGCCCATCTTTTGCGCCTCTGTGCTGGTGCTGGGGGAGGGGCAGGGGCCAGGCAGGGGCGGTAGACGACGTGTAGATGACGGAGAGGAGGAGCAGAGAGCAGTGACGTCACGCGGCCGGAGGAAGAGTAGGGGCAGAGCTAGGGATAGGGGCAGGGGGGGAGGAGGTGTTGTCTTCGAACATGCAAAGCTACAAAGAACGAACAGCGCAAAGTCGTGCAGCTCCTTCTCACTCGGCGGTGCTGGGCGGAGCGGGGCGGGGCGGGGCGGGGCGGGGCGGGGCTGGTTGACGCTAGTAGTCCAGTCTGGTCTCGGCGGCCTTGGCGGCCCGCGCCGCGCTGGGGGCCTGCGCTGCGGCGGCAGCCCAGCCTGGCCCGGCCCGGCCCGGCCTCAAAGATTCACATTTCATCAATCATGGTAGGGGAAGGACTCGGCACCTCCGCGGCTCGCTTACACCTTCACCGTCCGGAGATGCCGTTCGGGACGGCGCCCGCCGCCGCCACGCCCCACGCCGTGTTACAATATGTCGTCCTCGCAATGCTGCACACGGAGCCGATGCTGGGCCGGTTACCGGGGCCGGCCGGTCGCGTCGGCGAGGAAATGCTCGGAGTGCCCCCGGGTGGTTAGTCGCGACCCAGAGATGGAGCGAGTCGGAGCCGGACTCTGCGCCGTCCTGCTGGCCGCGCTCGCTGCGGCCGCGGCCGCTGCAGCTGCAGGTGCGGGCGCAGGTGCGGGCGCGGCCGGCGCGGCCTGCCGCCACCTCGAGCTGGACGTGGAGGGCGACTGCCGCAAGGCGTGGCATTGCCCTTACGTCCGCCGGCGGAAGGCCTCGAACCCCAAGTACAGCGCCCAGCTCTGCGGCGCCAAGCTGGTGTGCTGCCCGCCCGCGCCCCCGCTGCCCCAGTGGGCGGCGGCCCTGAAGGAACCGCCCCCCTGCGCCGCGGGGCGCGCGCTCGCCACGCCCGTGGAGGACAACCTCCTCCAGTGGGTCGACGACAGGAGAAAGGACAGATGTGAGCTGAAAGAGGACCTTATCGCGGAAGAGAATGTGGTCATCCACATACCTGAGAACGCATCTGTCATTGAGAGGAGTGAGTACTAAGAGTGCTTACAAAAAGTTGACTTTTTTTTTATTTTTAGTTGTTGGGCTATGATTTTAATCCGACCCTGCTACCTCGCACTCCTAACAGAATGCCTGGCGTACCGCTTGCAGGAGTTCCAGGACGAAGAGGACCCGGCTCTCGTGACCGACCATGAAGTCTTATGCAGGCGGTGGTGCAGCAGCCAGAGGGGGGTGCCGTTCGTGGTCGGCGGCGAGGACGCGGACGAGTACGAGTTCCCCCACATGGTAACTAGGGCTACTGGTGGTGGAGCAGGCGAGGGGGAAACGACTAAGGTAATCCGGCTGACAGCCGTTAGGTTATCCGGCAGAGTGTAATCCGGGGAAATTCGAAGTAATCCGGTGTAATCCAGGGAAATTTTAGGGTAATCCGGGGTAATCCTAGGGAAAAAAGCACCGTTATCCGGAGGACACTCCAGAGGTAATCCGAGGTAATCCGGGGTAATCCGTAATCCGGCTTACACGAAAATTGACAGTCGTTTCTCCCTCGGGAGTAGGCCTGCCCGCCGCGGCCGCGCTGGTCAGGAGTCGCGCTCGGGTGTGACCTGTTTGCCCTCGTCTCCCCGCAGGCCCTTTTTCTGGACGAGCGCGGCGACCCGTTCTGCGCGGGGACCCTCATCTCGGAGGACTTCGTGCTCACGGCGGGGCACTGCGCCGCGCCCGCCCTCGTGGTGCTGGGCACGATCCACGCCCGCTACAACGGCACCGACAACGCGGGCATGGTGGTGGAGGCGCGGGTGCGGGAGCACATCGTGCACCCCGACTTCTTCCGGTCGCGCGGCGCGCGCGCCGACATCGCGCTGCTGCGCCTCGACCAGCCCGTGCGCTTCACCCGCTTCGTGCGGCCAGCCTGCCTGCACACGGGCACCGACGCGGACCTCAGGGAGGCCGTCGTCACCGGCTGGGGGTACAAGCACTACGGTAGGAACTGACATAAGGAGGGATCCAGTTGTGTAGGAGAAGGGTTTGTTTTCATACGTGTCAGTCATTTTCAGACACGGAGGAAGACGCCAATCCAGAGCCAAGCGCCATTCTTCAAAAGGCATCACTCAGGATCGTGCCGTATGGGGAATGCCTGGACAAGTGGAACAACCAAACGGTTCACAGGCAGCACATCTGCGCCCTGGGGAAGGACTCTAAGAACAAAGAGGTCGCCGACTCGTGCAAGGTGAGCACGGAGAACGGCGGGGCGCGAGGGGAAAACATCTCCGAAATTTTTGTAGTAATTCAGAAAATTCAAGAGAAAATTACAGGACAATTCAGAAAAGTTCAAGAAAATTTCGGAAAATTACGGAAACTTTACAAAAATTTCGGTAAAATTCTAGCAAAAGTTCAGTAATAATCTATAAAAATTCACAAAATTTCCCGAAAATTCACAAAAAATTACGAAATTTGTTCACGAAAATTCAGAGCGGGATGAGAGCGGCCAAACTCATAGCCTTCTTGTCCTTAGGGCGACTCCGGGGGACCGCTGCAGGTGCAGGTGCAGGCGCCCGGCAGCAGCTGCTCCTACCACGTGGTGGCCGTCGTGTCCAAGGGCCGTGGCTGCGGCACCCGCTTTCCCGGCCTCTACACCAGCGTCGCCAAGTTCGCCGACTGGATCCAGAGCTGGGTGTGGCCGTGCGAGGATTAACCTGACCGGACCAGACAGGGGCGGGGCAGGCCCGGACCCGGACCGGCTCCAGATATTGTCTTTGATGTCGTTATTGGAATAAATCACGAGGAGAGAAGCAAGCAGTGCGCTCTGTGACCCGTCGCGCCCCGTCTGCGCGCGGACCGCCGGCCGGGCTGTGCGGGGACCGAGCGCCGTGAAGGTAGGCAGCCCGAACCGCGCGCAGGTTCGCCGGGACAATATCCACGCCGCCGCGCCGGGCTGCCCCAACGAACACAGCCAACTACACTTGCATGACCTCACTACTTATTCAAATTCCGAACCTCCCCTCCAGAACTTTCCAGGCCGCTCCAACATTGGCAAATGATCGTGCGGCGCGGACGCGCGGCGGGAACTTCCCCCTGCGAGGATGTGCGTCGGGTTTTCCAGCTGTCAGAGATGCTGGCGCCCCGCTACGCCCGGCCCGCCTCCGTGCACACACCCGCGAACCACTTTCTCCCACCTGATCGACCGCGAAACTCAGGCCTGCCTTTTGGAGTCGTTTCGCGCCGCTATCAAGACCGCCAAACCGTTTCCTAGCTACCGTGGGGTTTCGAGATAGAATTTCAGCATGCGGGCTCCCCTCCCCTCCCCGCCGCCCCCCTCCCCCCTCCCGGTATTGCTGCTCCCCGCTGCCAGCTTGACCGGCAGGCTGATTCAGAACAGGAGGACGCTCTCCTCACTCTGTCTCTCTCGCAACGAGACGGCGCTGCCCGTGAGTGCGAGAGAGACCGAGCGAGGAGAGCGAGAGCGGTCCTCTGAGTCAGTCTGCCGGCCCGGGCCCGGCCCGGCCCCATGCTCCATGCCGCCTCCCACACCCTCCCCCTCCTCCATTGAGCGTTCAGCTAGGCAACCCGATGGACGCGGCGCGTGCTGGACTGGACCGCCGGGAAGACCCAACAGGAAAATCGGCCTGTGCGACACGATACTCACGAGATGATAATAAGTTATTCGATTCAGCGCCTGACTCGTCTTTCTGTATTTCTTTCCTCGCTGTTGTTGGTGGAAGGGAAGCGATCCTGGACACCGAGTTTAGCCAATCGACACCCACCGCAATAACCCCCTCTTCACCACCAACAGCAAGAAAAAGAAGGCTGAAAGGCAAACTTCGAAAGAAAAAGGAAGCGCCGAGAATCGACTAGCAGGAGACATAGATGGCCGCCTGTTCGTTCTTTTCTCCGCTTGTATTGCGCGGCTTAACCTTATTGACGGCAGGAAGATATCCAGTAAGTCGAAAAGTGAAGTCGAGTGAGAAGTGAGACGAAACCGAGTGAGGCCGGGCGAAGACGAGCGAGGAAACGTAGAAGCGAGAAGCGGGAGGGTGGGTAATTGAGGAGCAATGCTGAATTAAATTGACATCCTTTTATTTGTCCCCTTTTCGAAAATGTAAAGATTTATCCACATTAACGTTAATCTAGCATTCTTCCGGCCATTTTCACTTCCACGCTTTTACGCTTCTTCGCTCGGCTTTGTCTGGCCTCACTCGGTTTCGCCTCACTTCTCACTCGACCTCACTTTTCGACTTACTGGATATGTTCCAGGTCGGGGTCTCCCCGCCCAGCCTAACAGGAAGAAGTAGGACCCCCATCTGCCTCCCACTTCCAGAATCCTCTGTGCAGGTGTGTTCCCCCGGCTCAAAGTTATGTCGTCGTGACGTTTCGGAAAAGGTGATGCGGGATGTCGGGGTCGTGTGCCGGGGCTGGACTGTACACTTTTGGGTATGCCCATGCACGCCCGGCCGACTCCTCCTCGATTTGAGAAACGTCAACAACAAGCAGAGCCCATTGCCCCTGTCGCTCCACGGGGCGCCCGGGCCGAGTCGCCGAGTCCATCCTCACCTGTCCTCAGCGGGCCGCAGCCGCATCCCCCATCCCCGCCACAGCTCAGCTCATCGCCCTGCTTCGAGTCGGACAGCCGACTTATGCCGACGCTCTGTCTCTCTCGCACCTATACGAAGAAGCTCATGAGTGCGAGAGAGAGAAAGAGAATGGGCGAGGAAAGTGGTTTTCGGAATAAGTCGGCAGGGTCACGTCCGAGGGAAGTGCGCAACTCGCACGCGTCCGACCGGCCGGTCTGTCTTCTGCCGGCGCGGCGCGCGATCCCCGCGGTACCCGGGCGTGGCGTGGGGCGGGGCGGGGCGGGGCGGGGCGGGGCGGGGCGGGGCGGGGCGGGGCGGGGTGGGGCCGCCGGCTGGGCTGGGCTGTAGCTGCTAGGTCCCGTCGGTCCCGTCCGTCCGCTCTGCTCCGCTCACTCGCCTCAGTCTCAGTAGCAAACCGGCAGCCGCACTGCCAACTGAGCGAAGCGAGCGTGACGGACCCGACCCGCCCGACCGGCTCCAGCCCGGCGTGACTTGGAGCGTGAACGATCGTGACGAGACGAGACAAGGCGAGGCAGGTTGAGGAGACGGCCGTCATGTTGGCGAGCCTGCTCGTGCCGGCGCTGCTGGCCGCGGCCGCGCTGCCGCAGGCGTCGCGCGCGCAGGACGAGCAGCTGTACGAGGGTGAGTTGAGCAGAGGGCGCGCGCAGCCAGCCGCCACGCGACACTCGGTGCAGCAGCAGCAGGTGTCGTGTCGAGCCGCGACACCTTACACGCCCGCGTCCGACACCCATCGCAGCTCCGGGTCGTGTGTGAGCCGTGTCACCGCCACCGCGCGCGCGTTGTTTTCCTAATGAACGCTGCGCTGCGCGGCACTATCGAGTTATCGAAGTTTCTCCTCTCGGACAAGCCCCTGCGGGGGCGGGAAGTACCGTACGGAGCCCCGGCGTATACCGACTGATCGCCGATGTACTCGGTGCGCGGCAGGCATCTCGGCGTAATTTAAGACCCGCAGACGTTGCGCGGCGGCCAAGCAGAGTCCCCGTCCCCGCCGCGCTCCGGCCCGGGAGGAAAGTGTAGGTTTGGTGCACTGACTGTACCCGACCCGCACTCGTCTCGTGCCGGCGCGGCAAGGCGCGGCGTGGCGGCGTCGCGCGCGGGAAGACCGCCGCGCTGGAGAGGGGGACGATCCAGCACGCTGCGATTAGCGCTGGATGGCAAAACAGAGCATGCGAGGGGGGAGTCACTTCGAAAAATCATGGTGCGCCCCTCCCCCTAAGAAAACATTTTAAAAATTAAAAGAAAAAAATCAAGAAGATACTAAAAATCCGAAAAATCAAGAAAAGTAAACACACACAAAAAAAACGATATAAAATTGAAAAAAAAATCAGAAATGGGAATTAAAGATAAAAATTCACCAAAGTGACAGAAATTTTCCTTGAAAAATCAAAATCGAAATCAGAACAAAACATCAAAAAAATCTACCAAATAATCATAGGTCAAAAAAATCTTAGTACACATTTGTGTGAGTGATACCCCCTCGAGAGCATGCTTGTCATTTTTTAAAAAAGTCTGTGTGATGTCAGTCACTAGTTTTTGTCTATGATCTTTTATGTGCCTCTTATAATTCTAAATATTATTGGCCAATCAGCAATAACATCTCAGGATTTTTCTTGTCGAAGTAAATATCTTAGTTATCAGCTTTTCGGGCGTCAGCCGCTGGCGCGAGCGCGCTTTCTGTGGTCGCCTTTGTCGTTTAATTCCGAAAGTCAATCTGTTGCGGTGGGCGCTAACGCTGGTTGTCGCTCGGCTGTCTGCTTTTCCTGATAGGGTGATATGGTGCTTTGACATTCGCCACACCACCACTGCCTGCATTGTGTCTGCCCCCCTATGAAGACCAGCTCGGCCACTGATCGTTTTAAAATACTGATTTTAGACCTGTGAGGTAATTTTCTCCAAAACAAAGTATTTGTTCTTTTTCAAACATCCCACCTCAACAAGATGATCTCTACACAACAAGGCCTAGTTAATATTCTGCGTTTTTTGGCATCAATTTAGTGTATGAATAAAAAAGCCTATTACGACGTCAAACTGAATTTCAAGGCCGTAGCGTTCAACACGAACCAGGAGTTACGAATGTAGCGTTGTGGAATGATTGTAAACAACAGGCCAAGTCGCTCGTCGTTGTGTTTTGTCTTCTCGTTTCGTTGTGTCGCGATTTTTTTCCAGTGCCAGGAATCAGAACCTAAAAAGCAGAAACCGCGCGCCCTCTCCAGGTTCGAACCCCGTACTTTGCCATCGACCTCCCAGTCCTTAGCGCTCTGGCCTCTGCCTTCGGCGTTGAAGTCTCTGCGAGATGCGAGGTATGTCTGCCCCTGCCCTGCCTCCTGTCTTGGGGAGTGAGGTGCTCTCTTCTCTGCGCTGAACAAACTATCTTGTCAAACTAACCGCACGCCTGTCTGCTCGCGGGAGGGGAGGGCGCGCGGGCCGGGGGGCGGGGGGCTGCTTGACGGGGTGATGTGACTCCTGGCCTGGCACGAGGGCGCGGGCCGCGGGCACTGGTGGTGATATGTCTCTGTTGCGGACTGAATGGTCGCCTAGGCGGTCTGTGGGGTGTGGGGTGGGTGCGAGGCCGGCGCTGGCGGCGGCGAGACCCTTCTGCGCCTCGCACGCTTAATTATGCCATCTTCCTGCCAAGTCGCTTCTCTCCGTTTCTATCGCTGCTGCTGCTGCTGCCGCTGCAGCGGGACCAGGACGCGCTGCGCAGCGGCGCGGCGCGCGCTCTAGCATTGAAAAGTTTTCCACCCGAAGAGGACTTCCCTGCGGGCGCCGGAAACTCCTCTCTTATCGCCAGTCGCGTCGTCTCTTTCAGGGAGCGACTGCTACAACCAGGTGGTACGGCGGCCCGGCGTCTGTCGCCAGCTGACGAACTGCCCCTGGGCCGAGCAGGAGGTGCAGAGCCACAAGTACCCGCAGATCTGCGCCTGGAGCAACACCCTCCCTATCGTCTGCTGCCCCACCGGCTTCTCTGAGCCCATCAACGAGCCGCCAAGGCCCACCAGGCCCACGTCCCGTCCCACGTCCAGGCCGACCTCCAGGCCGACCTCCAGGCCGACCTCCAGGCCGACCTCCAGGCCAACCTCCAGGCCGACCGCGGGCCAGCGCGGCAGGATCGCGAAGCAAAGTAAGACTGCTGCGATTTTCTGTGGACAAGCAGCACGAGTGGCGTATTTAAAGAGGGACTGTCTGTCTGTTAACCCCTGCCGTGTGCCCCGTAGAATGCAAGGAGTACTCGCAGTACGTGTGGCGTGAGGAGGAGGCGTACGCGCTGTCACCGCTGGCGGGCACCCAGAAGATCAACGAGTGCGCCAAAGTCGGGGAGGCGTTCATCGTCGGCGGCGAGTCGGTCAACGGCAAGGAGTTCCCGCACATGGTGGGTCCCGTCCCTGTCCTCGGCCGTCCTAAATCTCAGACAACCACCTCTCGATGAAAAGAGCTGCGCGCGTCACCTGTTGCCGCTCGGCCCGGCCCGGCCCGGCTGGACCGCTGAGCCCCGCGCCTGCTGCACGGCCGGGCCGGGCCGGGCCGGGCGGGGCGGGGCGGGGCGGGGTGGGACCGGCGGCCCGGAGAGTGGCGCGGCGCACGGCACTGCGGTTGGAAAACCTGATAGCTGACGTCACAACGCGCTGCTCTGACGCACCGGGCCGCGCCGCCGCGCGTTTGTGTTGCAGGCCCTGATAGGCTACGGCGAGCGGGACGACATCACCTACGCGTGCGGCGGCTCGCTCATCTCGCCCGACTTTGTGCTCACGGCGGCGCACTGCCTCGTCACCTCGGGGTGAGTGCGCGGGGCGGGATGCTGTCATCATTAGCATCCAGCAGCCTATCGATCGCCTTATTTCGCGGGCCGACGCGAGCAAGCATCAACGTCCTCCCTCTACTCGTTGCAGCAACCAGAAGGCGCGCTGGGTGCTGCTGGGCGAGCTGGACCGCTCGACGGACTCGGATGACGACGGTCCGCAGCTGATGGAGGTGGGGGAGCTGATCCGTCACCCGCAGTACCGGCCGCCGCAGCAGTACCACGACATCGCGCTGCTGCGGCTCAAGAGCAGGCCCACCATGACGGGCTGGGTGCGGCCCGCCTGCCTGTACACGGAGCGGGTGCCGCCCGAGGGCAAGATCCCCATCGCCACCGGCTGGGGCCACACCGAGTGGGGTGAGTAGGCTGCCCTGCCGACTGATTCAGAAGATCGCTCTCGTCCCTCCGTCCTTGTTGCACCTACAGCGGTGCCCTATGCTGGCCATGGGAGTGCTCCATGAGTGCGACGAGGACAGAGGTGTGAAAGCGATCTTCGGAATCGCTCGGCTGCCCTCCGTGGCGTCACCCTCCATGTCGGCGTGGCCCGAGCATGCATGACAACTACTTGAACCCACGTGCGTGCCTGTCTGTGGCAGCCGGCGACCCCAGCGACCGCATGATGAAGGTGCGGCTCCCCGTGCAGCCGTACCGCGTGTGCAACGAGTCCTACAGGTCCAACGTGGACCGCAAGCTGCCTCTCGGCATCGTCGACGAGGGCCAGCTCTGCGCCGGTGACCTCAAGGGCGGGAAGGACACCTGCCAGGTACCTCATCGGGACGCCCCGGCCCCGAGGTGTCCTTCACTCAAAAAAATAAAATCAGTGAGCACGAACAAAAGCAGGAAAAAAACAGATTTAAAAAATCAGAATAAATCAAGAAAAAAATCAGGGAAAAAAATACATGAAAATTTAGAGAAAAAAAGAAAAGAACCAGGAAAAGTCAAGAAAAATCACGAAAAAACAGAAAAATACGACAAATTGATGAACGCTTGAATTTATAGTGAAGGACGCCCCGCCCGCGAGCCCCATGCCAATTTCTGTCTGATTTCTTTGCCTTTTCGACTGCCTGACTCGACTCACGCCATTTCCACGCAGGGCGACTCCGGCGGCCCGCTCCAGCTGTTCACTGACGAGGACCCGTACTACTGCATGCACCACATCATCGGCGTCACGTCGTTCGGCAAGGCGTGCGGCTTTAAGAACTCGCCCGCCGTCTACACCAGAGTGTCCACCTATGTCCCCTGGATAGAGAGCGTTGTGTGGCCCAACGAATAAGGAATGCATCCGTTTACGTCGATATTAGTTTTCTTTTAATATTTTAGTTTTAGCCTTCGACGATTGATGAAAGACAGATGTGTGCGCTTAGTGCAATGTAGACCCAGTTAGCAGGTTATTTTGTTTCGATCGTAATCTCTTAGGTTAAGTAATGAGTCGTATTGATAATATTTTTCCCAAGTCATAACAATGGTAAACTTTATCATTTTTTTTTCTAATTTGCTGTGATAAGGCCGCCATGCTCCAGGTAATACTGATCTCCATCTTCCACGAAAAGGGGGAAACTCGTAAAAAGACTTGCACCACATTCACGCGCACTTGGATTGTTGCCTGCCTGTATTTGTGACCTGTAAATGAGTCAGCAATAAAGTACTTCCAACTGACCGTCTCACATTCTTTTGCCCCTCCCAGATGGACCCTCACGAACTACCACGCACACGCCAGCAGCCCTGGAGAGTAGGGTAGGAAAACTTATCGCCTGAACGTTGCTTGTCTACAGGAAGCAAATGTGAGACGGCCTCGGGCTCACCGGGCATCTGCAAGCGGTTGACGGCCTGCCCCTGGGCCGTGGATGAGGTGAAGCGGGGCCGCCGTCCCAAGATCTGCTTCCTGCAGGGGCCCTGGCCCTACGCTTGCTGCCCGGCCTCCTCCACCGCCTCGGCCTCGGCCCCGTCCAAGCCCGCCGCCTCCACGGCCTCCGCCCCCGCGGCGGCAGCCGTCAGCGTCCGCGGCCGCATCGCCAAAGCGAGTAAGGCGCCGAAAAAGATAGTAAAATTAAATAAAATGCCGCTGAGAGAAAAGTGCGGTGCGATATGACTCAGGTCAACGATAATCTCTTCTGCCCGTCCCCTTTCCGCAGAGTGCGTGGAGTACGCCGAGTACGTGTTCGCGGAGGTGGACTCGCCCGTGCTGATGCTGGCCACGGAGCGACAAGACATGTGCGCCAGGTCGGTCGACCCCCTCATCGTGGGCGGGTCGCTCGCCAAGCCCATGGAGTTCCCCCACATGGTGAGCAGAGGGCGTTCTCCGCCCGCCAGGCCCACAGCTCATCGCCGCCCCGCCCGGCCCCCCGGCTATGGCGCACGTGTGCTCTCTTTTCTCTCTCTCTCTGCCTCTCTCTCTGCCTCTCTCTCTCTGCCTCTCGGACAAAACCGCTGTCACGAGCGCGATCTTCTTCAAGCTTCCTTCACCATTCAGTGGTTTTTCCTTGCCTCACCTTATTTCCTTTCTTCTGGTTCATACAAAGTCCATTGCCCGGTCTACACACGCTTCCGGTGGGCTGCCAGCCTTCCAGGAGAGTAGCCGTTAATTATTGCTTACCTCCCCCCTCCTCTCTCTCTCTCTCTCTTTCTGCGTGACCGCCGCCGCCAGCAGGACCAGGGATAGGCCAAGAGCTGGGCAGTGGCGCGGCGTGGCGTGGGATGGGACGGGATCTTGGAATTCCCCACGCACGACGCGGGGCACGGCAGAGGGGGGGGGGGCAGGGCGGCGGCCGGCTACCCGCCCGTCACGTGCCCCACGTGTGCTGTGCTGCAGGACCTGCAGGCTGATGCCGAGCAGAGTTCAGTGGTGTCCTCTCTCTCTCTCTCTCTGTTGCTCCTTACGGCCGTGCAACCCCATGAGTGCGACAAGGACAGAGAGACGAGACCATTGTGGGCTCCTCGCTAACCGCCCTCCTCTCGCCCTCCACGCAGGCCCTGATCGGGTACGGCGACGAGTCCGCCATTGAATGGCTCTGCGGCGGCTCGCTCATCTCCAAGAACTTTGTGCTGACGGCGGGCCACTGCCTGTCCACCAAGTGAGTGCCAGCAGGGTGAATTTCCTCGCGGCGCGCCAGTTACATTATATATTGAGCACGTCGGTGCGGGGGTGAAGGGGGGAAAAAAGAAATGATTCCACCGTCCGTGTTGTGACGGTTGCAGCAACAGGGAGGCGCGCTGGGTGCTGCTGGGCGAGCTGGACTACTCGACGAACTCGGACGACGCGCAGCCGCAGCGGCTGCGGGTGGTGGAGCGCTTCAAGCACCCGGCCTACCGGCCGCCGTCCACCTACAACGACATCGCGCTGCTGCGCCTCGAGCGCAACGCCAGGATGAACGGCTACGTGCGGCCCGCGTGCCTGCACACGGAGCCCGCGCTGCGGCCGCGCGCCGGCAACGAGAAGGACGACCTGCCCGTGGCCACCGGCTGGGGCAACACCGACTGGGGTGCGTATCTCACGCGGGCTTATTCCGAACAGCGTCCAGTCCGAGGGGGAAACAACTCTGAAAATCTTTGCTCACCTCGTAAATGAGAAAGATTCAGGAAAATTCAAGGAAATTTAGAAATATTCATTGAAATTCAGAAAAAATCAGTTAAATTCGGGAAAGTTAAAAAAATCGGTAAAATTCAAGCAAAAAATTAAGAATTAAAAGTCGATTAATATTAAGAATATTGTTGACCAAAGTTGAGAGTTGTTTCCCCCTCGGTCCAGTCAGTGGTGTCCTCTCTCTTGCTCCTCCTGGCCGTGTCCTATGAGTGCGACAAAGGACAGAGAAACGGAACCATTGTGCGGAATGACCCTAGCGTAATGTCAAGTAGTGCCTTTGTAAACATGTCCTTGAGCCCTCCCGCACAACCCCAACCTCTCCTGTTCGCAGTGGGTGATGCGAGTAGCCACCTGCTCAAAGTGGCGCTGCGCGTCATCGAGCCCGACGTGTGCAAGAAGGCCTTCGAGAGCGTGAGCAAGATCAAGCTGCCCAAGGGCATCGACCCGGAGATGCAGATATGCGCGGGCGGCTCGGGCAAGGACACCTGCCAGGGTGACTCGGGTGGCCCGCTGCAGGTGGCACCCAAGAACTACTCGCGGGACTCGGTGGAGCCGTACTGCATGTGGAAGATCGTCGGGGTCACGTCCTTCGGCCAGGCGTGCGGCGGCGGCGGGGTGTACTCGCGCGTGTACAACTACCTGCCGTGGATCGAGGGGATCGTGTGGCCCGGCGAGTAGGTGGGCAAGATCGGGATGCGCGTTTTAAACATCTTCCTTCAGGAAGGCCAGTTTTTAGTTGCAGGGATGTAATTCAAATAAAAATCGCGGTATCTTCCTGCAATCTTCGTGTATAGGTTGTGCGACTGGTGAAATGTTATTGTCGGGCTGTGATTGACCTGCTGTGAGAATGCGTGTGTCGTCGTGTGGAGGGGAGTACGACGAGGAAGCGGACATCAGTATTCCTGTTATTTTTTATTTTTTGTAAAATATTACATACTTCCTATTCATACGTTGTTATTAACTTTATTGCCACGCACTCGCACTGGCTCATCACGCTGCTGCTCGGCGGCTAGGCCGCTAGTGGCTCCGGACCATCATGGAGGCGGCGCGCAGCGAGTAGTCCCCGCGCCAGCCCTCCCAGATGATGCCCCGGTAGTACTCGTTCTCCTCGGGATGCGTGTGGTACTCGCCGTTGAGGTTGGCCTCGAAGCAGCTGCGCGAGAAGCAATGTGTGAGTGCTGCTGCGGCTTCACTTGGCTGTGGTGTCCCACCTGGTCCCACCACCCCATGGCACTGACCTGTAGAACCACCAGCCGGCGGCGTAGGCGGGCGCGCAGGGGCAGCAGGCCGGCGCCGTGTCGTGGTTCGAGTCCCAGGTGCTGAAGGGCCGTCCCCGGTGCGCGGACAGGGCGTCCGTCGCGTTCCCCGAGTAGTCGGCCACCTGCAGGCGAAACAGGTCGTCCTCGGCGGTCACCCGGAACACGGCGTACTCCGCCACGGCCCGCTCGCCCTCCCAGTCCCACAGGTCCACGCGCAGCGACGTGTTGCGCGAGGCCGTCAGCCTGTGCAGCCACTTGTTGCCGATCCAGAACTCCTTGGACGGGCTGCCGAAGCCCTCTGCGTACTCGGCCCAGGTGCGGCTGAAGTTCTCCCGCGGCTCGCCCCAGTCCCCGCGCCGCTGCACCACCTGCAACACGAGAGCTAGAGCTCCGCGTCGCCAGCGCCCGGCCCGGCGTCCAGCCTCACCGTCCAGCCGCCGCCGTCCGTGTCCATGTCGCAGAACACGCGGTGGCCGTCGAACTCGTACTCCCCGCTGGGCTGTCCGACCAGGTCCTCGCAGCCCCTGGGCTTGGGCCTGGGGGGCTCCAGTCCCAGTCCGGCCGCCGAAGGCGGGGGGAAAGCGGACAGCACGCCCAGGGCCTGGACGGCCTGCGTCAGCGAGCCCAGCGCCCGCACCAGCGTGTCTCTGTCTCGGCACGCCACCGGGTCGTCTGCTGGTCTGACGGTCGTGAAGGCCTCCTCGCCCCGGGAGGCCGCCGGCGCCACGGACTCGGTCGTGACGGCCTCGCTCAGGACCAGGTCGGCCCGCGCGACCGACTCGGTCAGATCGGTGGTGGTCTCTGTTGGCGGCGCGCTGCTCGGCAGAAGGAAAGTCAGCTCGATGGAAAAGGCCTGCGCTGCGCTGCAGTCGGTCTATCCACGTCGAGTCACCTGCTGGCCTCCGCCTCGGCGGCGGAGGTGGGTCTTGGCGGAGGTCACCGCAGTGTGCGAGTCGGAGGTCCTCTCTCTGTTGCCATCGGTCAACGTGGATGACGGTGGGGACACGGCCCCCACAGTGTGGTTACCGTGCTTCCGACCTCTGCCGCCCCGGCCTCGACGTCGCAGCCTGCTAAAACAAGTTACTGTTTCACCGGCGCGCACGCTGTAGCCGCTCCGCCCATGGGTGCAGTTGTCTCCCACCTCTGCCGGATGACCTGGTTATCCGTCTCGTCCTCGACGACCTCCCCGACGGCCTCCACCTCGGCCTCGGCCTCCTCCTCGCGGCAGCCCGAGCTGTGGTCGAAAAGCACGTCCACCTTGGCGGAGACGTCCTTGAGGATGTCCATGACGGCCGGGGCAGTGTGGCAGCGCACAAGCAGGCGGCCGCTGCCGTCCAGCTTGAGCGAGGTGCCGGTGCCGGCCGCGTCCTCGGCGAGGCCCCCGCCGCCCCCACCGCCCCCGCCACGCTGCTCGGCCAGCTGCCGCGACAGACGGTCCAGCTTCCTCTCGACGACCCTGAGGGACGCGAGTGCGCCCCGGGTGGCGAACTGGGACACGACGGCGGGCGTCTCGTGCGCCGTGCGCCGCACGTCCAGCCGCAGCTCGTCCACGTTTCTGGTCAGCTGCTCGAGACGCTTGTCGGCGTCCTCCAGGCGCGCCGCCACGGTCTCCAGGCGGTAGTCCAGCGCGGGCAGCGACGCCAGGCGGGCCTCGAGGGCCGAGATATTTTCTTGCGCCCTGCAGGTACACGTGGATAGGATAGGTCAGGATAGATTGTCACCCGCTTTCCCCTGTATGACGCGGAGCGCTCTTTTCATCCTACAGCCGTCGTTGTTGCGCAAGCGCCTTGTATGCCCGGGATAGGCCACCCGTCTCGACTGCTATGCGTGGCGGGTCTGCCTACCCCTCACCTCGCAGGCGCTTCCCTCGTCCGAGCCGCGCCGCTGGACAGGGCTTGCGGGCTGCGGCTGTCTGCGAACTCGTTGGCGCCCATCGGTGATGTTAGCTCACCTACCTGCTCAGCAAGTCCATCTTGGAGGACAGTGTGTGCATCTGCTCAGACCAGGCGGCCACGTGCAGCTGCAGCGTGTCCCAGACGTGCGCGCGGTCCAACAACCGCTCGACGTTGGAGTGCAGCCCGCTCAGGTGGGTCGCCGTCGACACGATGCGCGCCTCCAGCTTGCCAACGTACAGCTCGTTGAAGGAGCGGAGCTGCTCTGAAGGAGGAAACGAGTTGTGTCACCAGTGAGGTTCTAAAGAGGGTTGTGTATAACGTACCGGCAATGTCCAAAGTGGTGCTCCGCAGTTCAGCGACATCCTCGTAGAAGCGTTCGCCCGGTGGAGCGGGCGGGTGCGGGGAGGGCGACGCTGGGCCCACGGCACCCACCTGTCGCAAAGGAGGGACTCAGCGCGCGGTTAGGCAGGGGCAGCGGCAGGGGTTGGGTCCACCGCGGCCCCGGCCCAGGCCCGGGGCGGAGGCGGCAGCTCAGCGATGGCAACAGACAACGCGGTCGCCTTCACAGATTTCGGCGGAGGGACATTTGCCGATCGTGATAATGCGTATACTGGCCTTCGCTCGCCCCCCCCCCTCTTCCGCCTAGCAGTCGCTGCCTCCCCCCCTCCCGTCCCCTACGTCTTTGCACTGCCCTGCGATGTGCTCGGCTCTATATCGTCTATGAGTAGTACTTCCCTCACGACGTTGGTCGATTGCACTGGCTCCTCTGGCACGCGGGTCCTGCCGGGTCCCTTCCCTCCTACAAGCACCGTACTCACCACGCTCAGCGTCAGCAGGGATATGACGGCGCGCGCCACGCGCATTGTACCACCAGCCAGTCTGCTGGCTTTGGACCGGACGCCGCCCCGCGCCGCGCCGCGCCGCGCTGTGGCAGCGCAGCGGATGACCCGTCGCGAGGCTACCCGAATCCGGGCCGGCCCGCGGCCCGTGCCGGCCATCGGAGTGGGGTGGGAGGGAGGGGGCGGTATCTTGTAGCTGGGAAGCTGGGAAAGATTACCAGCAGGCTGACAGTCGTCTGGATGCTCGCTGCTCGCACCAAAGGGTCCGACCCGACTGCTGTAACAGGCTGGTTGCGACGACGGTACGCTGAGTGTGGGCAGGGCGGCGTCAGTGAGTCAAAACAACATTGCCAGGTCATAGACCGTCCGTTTCTAGCAGGATACCGTGTTATGTCGACAGGTCTAGGGAGTGTAAAGTAAATGCGCATTTGCGGATATTTTGGTGCATGTTAAATATTATTTTAACATTTTTTATAAAAGCACTTTCAACAAATAAATACTTTCTCAATAAAAAAATCAAGTTTTTAAGAAAAAAGGGATGTTAACATAATAAGGCAGTTATAAAAGCATACAAATGACCTTGACAAAGACAAGGGTAAAAAGGCAAAACACTGAGAGAAATTGCAGGTACTGATTTTGATTAATAGTTCTTATTTTAAGTTGATCCCAAGGCAAGTATTCCCTCAGCAGACAAACTAGGACTAACAACATACATTTCACATCATTTAGTTCAAAAAACACAGCAGTGTCACTTAGATAACAATGATGATAAGAAAAACTCAGTAATGATTTGACTTGTTTGTATGATGAGTCCTACTGCAATTCATATGCCATGACTTCCTTTTTATTCAGTACAAACGCCTAAAATTAATTTCTGTTAACAGTCTATCTTGCCTATATCTTTAATTTCACAATTTCACTAATACCTCACAGAGGAAATTTCATGTCATGAGTCTTTCAGCAAAAAATATAATTTAGGAATTTCAGCTAGATTTAAATATACTTTTATTTTACTAAAAGGGCCTTGTGAATGTCTTTAAATGACTCTTCTAAACAGTCCTTGAAGCCGTTTCCATCTGCATTTCCCTTATAGTAACTCACAACAGTACCTAGTCTGTTGTCATAAATACTGTAACTGTAGAAGAAAAATATTTTTGGTGACATGAAAAGTATGTGTCATAATCCAATCAACTACTTTAAGTACCTACCCAATGCCAAGTCCATCTTTTACAACGGGCCCAAAACCACCAAGAGCCACAACGTCAGATGATAAAGTTGAAGTAGACAGAATGTTATGATTAATTGTAGCATATGCAGGATCTTGGTATATTTCTGGCAATGTGCCCCCTCTTTTTTCGGCCAATTTACGAAGTCCAAATAGGTGACGGTCAAACCCTTGTCCTGGAAAATGCATTTTATTACCTCTTTCTCCAGTAATAAACTATTTAGACAGTTTGGGTCCTACATACCCATAGCAGCTTCCCTTGTAAGCTTGCTGTGAACCTTTGAGCAATTTGACAACATGCTTCTGAGCATTTGGGGATCAGGCTGTTGATGTTTTAATGCTTCACAAAACTCTTTTGTTGCCACAGTACATGGCCTAATTGTTTCTGTTCGACCATGTTTGAAAGCAGCTGTACTGCATGATTCGTAAGTTCCTACATATTTACCAACTAATTTATTGTAGGCCAGCTACATGGAAAAAGGAAAATAATAATTAAAATTATACAATTGAAAAAGAAAATTTAAGAAGATAGTTTCAAAATTGTTTTGTTCCTGACAAACCTGAAATCCAAGTTGCATCACAGAATCTGGGCTAACTTGAGCAGCTTTACACAGGTTCTTGCCGAAAGCATTGAACTCAAAGAATGAAAAGGCAAGTGAATTTGTAAAAGAATTATAATTTTCCTTTGCTCTTTGTAGGTCATTTTTAGCCTTCTCATCTAACTTGAACTCTGATAAGAGACAAAAACATTTTTTAACTGGATACTCACTAAGTTTTGGATGTACTTCCCCAACTCAAGCTATCTTAGCACGGACGGAAGATATTGTTAAAAATTTGACCCCTACACAGTTTAAGTAAATCTACAAATGCAACCTACTTACCAAGTTTGGTCACGCATGCACTTGCTTTTTCAGAAGATTTCTCTGACCCTGGGTGAATCCATCGTTGCATTGTGGAATCCTTGTGTATGTCCTGGAAATATCTTAAAACTGCAACACCATCACCCCATGAATGTTCAAAATTTACAGCAGCCTTGCCATCCTTCGAGACTAGGAGGGAGAGTGATTTGTCAAACCACCTTAGAAAGAACATGAATAGACATTTATTTAACAAAGCTTGTATTAATGAAAAATGTTCTTTCAAATGGAAAGTAGCATTACCTGTTAACACCATCAGCGTGAAGAAATGCTCTTGTTATAACTTCAGGGTCCTCTCCAAGAATTTGATCATCAAGACAAATGCAAAATATACTGCTATCAATCTGTTCCAGAACCTGTCAAATATTTAAGGTAAGCAATTACCTTAGAAAGGAGCAGTGCCACATAAGTCATAACAAACCTCTTTATTTCCTGATTTTTCAAGATGGTCTCTTGCTTGAGCCCATACATCTCGATTTTCGGTTGTCAGAACTCCAACTGGATATTGGTTTTCAGCACTTTGATCATCCAGAATATGCTTAATACAACTAGAAATATACTCTGGTTCCATAATATGGCCTAAGCAAAATGAAACATGGGGAAACATTATGTGAGTGAACCATTCATTAATTTTACTAAGAATTTTCATAGGATTTGCAATTGATGAATTACCATTGCTATCAATCACATTGAATGTGAAAAAGTGTCCATTCCTCATGACAAGCACATGTTTTGCCGATGGGTTTCTGTAAATAAGGTCCTTCCCCTTTTTCGGAATTCGAGTAGCATTAAAAAGGCCCTCATACTGGGACATATCTAGAGGAAAAGCCTATAATAAAGAGAAATCAGTTCTATTCTAAATAAAAATAAATATACATCGATGAATCAAGATTTTTTTTTCTAAACCAGCCATAAATACATACATTGAACATGTAAGCTCCATACCAGCTCACAGACGATGGTAACAGCTTGGTAACATTACGAAAAAAATTTGTATCACTTTTTGATGGGTTTAAATGGAAGACTTCTGGTTCAAGAACACCATTTTGAAGAGATTTCAGGAACCTGACAGGCAAGAGACATAAATGAAACTTACAAGCATCAGACGGTAAAATCCAGTGCCGAAAATAAGACATGGACATTGTCTATTACCTTAAAGAGGAGATCAGAAGATTGCTTGTCCTTACTAGCTGTGTGTTGAATTCCTTTTTAGGATCATCAATGAAAACTAAAAGAGGGTTGTAGTTGATTGGTAAGGGAACTCGATCACGCAGATACATATCAAACCAAGGTTCAGAGATGTAGCTTGTGTGTTTGTCTTTTGAATCCTGATCTTTTAATTCCTTTTGAAGTTGCACACCGTCTCCTGATATGAAGCTGGAAATGAATGGAAACAAACACTGGATTACTGGATGCTTGAGGAAAAGTTAATAATTTGTCATACAAAAATTTAAAAATTCCGATTTCACCTCTGGACAACTTTTTCAGTCTTCTTAAAATTGACATCATTCAGTAGAGGTTTCTGTGCATTAAGATATCTTTCAGCAGTTTTTGTCAGCTCTGGGATAGGTAAACGGGGCAGGGACTTCTGGAAATGCATGGTTGGAACCTTGCTACGTTGCCAGTAGTCATAGTCATCCTGACTAGTAGAACTGAAACATTTATTGAATTAAAACTTTGAAAAACTTCTTACATTTTGCATTTATTTCACAGAATCTGGAAGAAAGTACACTCTACCTTCTCCATCTTGTAGAAGAAAACTTTGGAACATAACATTTCGTCTATAAATAGCACAAAAAGTGAATGAATGAATGAATGAATAACTAGATACAACAACTTTCTAACAGCTGCTAAGCCATTACATGTTTCACAGACTTACTAAGTTTTGAGGGATTAACATTCGTGACATGTTGAACCCTGGAAAAAAAAAACCACATAGACATAGCACATGTTTCCTGAGAACCGTACGTGTTTTAAATTGTATGAACACCACATGACAAGTTAAGGAGTTTTGTTTACATGTCATTCTAACCCTTTAGTGTCCTGTCAAACGTGTAACTGGCAATTGAAAGTTTTACACGATTTTAAAATATACTCACAGCAAAGTAATGCAAAGGCACGCAATGAGGTAGGACAAATCTCTCAATTAATATGTCGCATCCACAGGAAACCGTACTCTGATCAACCAGCACTTCTCCGGTTTCAAAGGTGACTTGACTACTGTACAGAATAATTTGTGGCACTTGTGACTGTGTTACTGTAGCAGAAAGGGGCTGGCGTTTCTGTGGCACATTGAAAGAAAAAGAGGTCTACTGTCACATTGAGTTACAAATATATTTCGACTGCAATATATTGCAACAAGCTGAAATTTACGAGATAAAATAAGTATAAGAAATAAATCACGTGAATTCAAATAAACATACCAACACAAGTTCTCAATCGGGATTAGGGATCGGGTCGGGTGCGGGCGGGTGCGGGGAAAAGGGGGGGGGGGGGGCAGTGTTTGGAGGGATGAGGGTGGAGCTTAGACTCCACTAAAATTATCTTTCAGGGAAAATTTTGATTAAATATGATATTCATAGAATTTTATTTCAGTCCACTCTATGATTTGAAAAAGTTGGTTTTTCTATAGAAAAATCTCTTTTTACGTTGCTGGTTGTGGATATGCAGAAACCTTTGCCGGAAATAGTCAAATGAAGTCAGAAAATAGTTTAGAGAACAGTCCAAATTTTGTGATAGAATAGCTTTATGCCCATGATCAATGATTAATCAAATTTTTATTAATTTTAGTGCCCCGTGACATATTGTCTTGTACAGTGATTCTGTTGTTCGAAATTCATTTAGATAATTTGACTCTGCAGTATCTTACCGGAAGAGGACTTCTTTCACACGTTGCCTCCTCTGCTGCTGCGTACTGTACCCCAAGTGCCCATCCAAATCAAACGTCTTTGCGAGAGGCAAAGTACTGTTGCTCACAGGTCCATTCGTAAGTGATTTGTAATTGATCTTTTAATGGACCTTCTCTCGATCGTTGTCTAGTTCGTATGACGCGGATGAAATTAATAATGGGTCTTGAAGCAAATGCAAGCAAGCGTACTAGATTGCGAACATGAGCCACCTTCGGAATATTTTTATCGTGTGATTAGTAGTCACTGAAATGTCGGATTGCATTGGTTGGGTAATTCTTTATACCGGTCGTATAAATACCACAATGTTCTCAACAGCTCTCCCGACCTGCTTGTCCTCGCCCAGTATCTGCAGGTGTCCGGGCAATGGTTGTAATGTCATTGTGACCCGATCGGTTTTTTATGTGGGCATTGACCTCGATCGCTTTGAGCCTAAAATTCCGATGTCATCACATTTTTTTTGAAACTCACACCTATTTATTTGTTACTTGCCAGTGTGAAAGTTTTTTTTCCGTATCAATGAAAACTTAAGCTGTCGTATAGGGGACTCACGCCAGCTACTCAGCTGTTGTGTAATGCATTGTCAGATTTTGTTTTGTTTTTTGATTATTTTTGGTTGAAATTTTTTGTGATTTTAGTTTTGCTGACGACTTGATAATATACTTCCTTTTTATTGATATTCCATCATAATTCAACTAACTTTGAGAAACACATCATTTTCCACCTAGACTTCATATTAGTGACACTTGAAGTTAGGTTAGGGTTTAGGTCATTATGACTTGACAGCAGAATCCAATTCATATGTTCTTAACTAATCCCATTTCAATTCTTTTTCTTTCAGCCATCTGTTGTATGAGTCAAAAAACTGAGAAGCCCGTGTTGTCAGGTCAACGGATCAAGACAAGAAAAAGAGGTTAGTTCCATAAAGGATTGGCTCAAGCTTACTACGTCATTAATCTAGAATGTGGTTATTTAATTACTGTTGTAAAATTCTTCACTTTTTGCCATTCAGATGAAAAGGAGAAATATGACCCTCAAGGGTTCCGGGATTCAGTTCTCCAGGGTTTGGACAAAGCTGGTACTGACTTAGAAGCAGTATCAAAGTTTCTTGACACTGCTGGTTCGAAACTTGACTACCGGCGATATGGGGAGGCTCTCTTTGACATCCTCATCGCTGGTGGTTTGTTGGGTAAGAATTTTTCAACTTTGTATTACGTAGTTTTACAAATTTTTGGTAGAACTTCATGGTTTTCCTGTGTATTTGTTGCAGTACCAGGGGGCTCCATCGCCACAGAAATCGACAAACCATACAAGACAGAATGTTGCTTATTTGGAGCCTCGGAGGATATGGAGTCAATGCACAATTATGAGCAAGTTTTCATCAAGTTGATGCGGAGATACAAGTACCTTGAGAAAATGTTTGAGGAGGAAATGAAAAAGGTACTTGTATTCATCAAGGGCTTTAGTGAAACAGACCGAAGAAAATTGGCACGGATGACAGCTCTTTGGATTTCAAATGGGTCGGTTCCTCCATCTGTTCTTCTTGTGCTGATCAATGTGAGTATCAACTGAAATTCATGATTAATGCTCTGCTTCTGTCATTAAGTTGAACTCTATCATGCTGTTATCAGGAACACCTTGTGAAAGACAATCTCGCTCTTGACTTTCTCTTGGAAGTATTTGTAACTTGGAAAAATGAAAAGGGTCTCCCTAGTTTGGTTACTTCCCTTAAAAGGGGAGGACTGGAAGGAAAGTAAGTCAAAGTGTTTCATATAGTTCAAAGATTTTTGTTTTATATTTAGTTTAAATTTTCACATTAATTTTTCTCTATTGCAGATTGATGGAGTTCTTCCCTCAGAACAAAAGAACTGAGGAAAATTTCAAAGCTGTGTTTGAGGAGAAGGGTTTGGCAGATATAGTTAAACTCCACAAAGCTCAGGTAAAACATACAGTGTTTCCTCTGTTTTGGTTGGTGTAGTTTTGAAGTTTCTAAGAAACGTTCTCTGTGTAGGCCAATTTGGGAGCTAAAAGAGATTTGCAAATGCAACTTGAAGAACAACTGCAAGAGGGACGTCAAATAAAAGACATGGTCATGGACATCAAAGATTTGGCTACAAGGAATAATATCCCTGAACATGAAATTATTGGCATTGTGAGTTGAATTTATGCATCCATATCTCTGCTGATGAGGATAAGGGCTACTGTAAGTTTGTAAATTGATATTTTATTTTAGGTGTGGTCAACTGTTATGTCACAAGCTGAGTGGAACAAGAAAGAGGAACTGGTTGCAGAGCAGGCTTTGAAGCATTTGAAACAATATACTCCACTTCTTGCATCCTTTACTACAACAGCACGCTCAGAGTTGGCCTTGATGCTCAAAGTGCAAGAATTTTGCTATGGAAACATGATTTTCATGAAGGTTTTTCAGAAGATTATTGTACTCTTCTACAAGAGTAAGTTCACCGCCAGCCCGCCCTCCCCATTTGCATCCTCCCCATTTGTCTTGTAAATGAGTAGGGTAGTATGTGATTTTTCTCCTTTCTTTTCTCAGCTGAAGTGCTCTCAGAAGAGGTCATTATCAAGTGGTATAAAGAAGATCATTCCTCTAAGGGGAAGATGCTTTTCCTTGACCAGATGAAGAAGTTTGTCGAGTGGCTCCAGAGTGCTGAGGAAGAATCTGAATCTGGTGAGGAGGAGGACTGATCTATTCATTTTCATACTGAGATGGCTGCTCCATCTTCTCTGTAGCCAGGAAAACAAAATACTGTATTTACAAAGAAAATATATTTTACATAGACTAAACCAGTATCATTACAAATTTTTGCACCCCAAATTTGCTCTGTGTTGTCATCACTGATCACTAGGTGCCTTAAATTGTCTCCCTTTGAAGGTCTCAATGAAGCTGTACCAGGTACATTAGGTGGAGATATTTATTTTGAGATGACAATACTGAGGTTCAGACCTTTCCAGTACTCAAAACATTTAGTGGGATGTTAATAATTTAATTTACTTGAAAATTTACTGCCAGGACTGGGGGCAATAAAGTTAGATGATTTGAGGCTGGCGTTAGTCATTTACGAAAGTCAATGTGATTACAACTGGTGATGAGCCCTATGGGCAAAGATTATTCTTTCTGTTGGGATGTCATATGGAGGGAACAGTTCGTTAAATTTAAAAACAAAACCTGCGGTGGAGCTTTTATCCAATAAGAAATTGATAGAACCTATATTTTAGACAACCTTCAGAAATTTATGGTAGCAGTTGGAGTTCGTATTGCTGTTAAATTGAGCTCAAAGTATGCTTGTCGAGAATGAGATTAACTTATTTCATTTTGGAAGTTTGGGTTCAACCAAGAGTTTGCTGTTTTTCAGTGCATCATCCTTATCTGTAATATTAGACTTCCTGATTTGTGTTTTCCTGTTATATTTTGAGGGAGATGGCCATGGTTTTATTTTTATTAATGTCGCAACTTTGTGAAAAAATAAAGAAATCGTTCAAATTTGTCTATGAATTTTTCAATCCGATACAGAAGCAAATGAGAATTATGCCAGTGTCTTTCTGTTATGCCCACTGCAACTGATGTGTGTGCAAGAAGGTAATTGTATAATCCGCGTTTGATTGTACTTGGTATTTTTCCACACTCGACACCATCCATCTGGGCTGCACCAAAGAACAACAACGTCTAAAAACAATCAACAGCAAATTTCATTTTATTCAAGACCACTTAACAAATTTTCTTTCCAAGTTTAGAACCATATAGTTTATCAAAACATATCTTACACCACCGAATTAAATAAATGGTCTGCCACTCAGAAAGCATGTACATGCAAGAGAAAAAATTGGCAGGAACTATATTCAAAAATCAAAACAAAATATTGGATTTGCAAGAAAAACAAGTCAATTCAATAAAAGTTCACTTTTGCGCATCTTCATGGGAGGCCAGGATGAGATAAACTTTATCTTAATGATTCTCAGATAGACAAGCACTCTGTGTTTGGTGAGAAAGGTTGCTTTAGATTTCAATATTGTTGAAAATAAGAACTAAAAGTAAAAAGTATAGTACTTTGAACAAGCACAAGTGGAATACCTATTACTTTTGTGAACTAATTAACTATGACAGGACAGAGTTTTAAAATGTTTGAAGTAGAAAATTTTAGCACAATATGCAACTCAGAAAAGGGGACAGCTTATCAAAAATTGGACCTCTTAGAAATAAAAAACAACACAGTAAAATTGTAATACACATAGAGCTTATTTTCACAATTTTACATATGTATTCATTTCTATCAAAACAAAATATTTCTAAATTTATCAGTTACAAACTTTATAAAAGTCAAGAAAAGACCATTGAACTATTTTGTCATAATATCTCTTATGTCCCAAGCCCTTAAATAAACAGTACGCATGAATCACATTTATATTTACATTTGAAAATGTGCATCTCAGCTTGGAAAGTATCATAACCATGCCCTTGCCACAGCAAATTAGCATAACTCATGCAAGTACACAGTAAAGTGACTCGGATATATACTGGAATATTGGGTCAGTCAGCCTGCATTGAAATAGGTCACATTTGGTGATGGTTAATTAATTCAGTGACATTTTGGAAGTGCAATTCATAAGCCAGACTTATCACCAAAGCAGTCATCTAGTTCACTTCACAAATATTACTAAACACTCATCAAAGCATGTAAATATGTACAACACATTGTAACAACTTTGCAAAGGTGCTCAAAATACACTACAATTACCTTATCACATTTAAATAAACAAATTATCATCAACCTGAATAATCATTGTGATCAAAGAGGTCTTGATCATAAAGTGCAGCTATAACTTTTCTTCCACCAAAAAATCTTCCATTTAAACCATCTCGTGCACCTTCCGCTTCTGGAAGAAGAAGAAAAAAGTACTGTTTAACACAAGTCCGATCTTTTAAGAAGAGAATTGAAAAAATTGATAATTGATTTTGCACTCACCACTCATTTGGGAGAATTCTACAAAAATTTTTACAATTACTTCAGCATCATCATCTTCATCTTCTGACTGTCTTTCATTATAGATTATTACTCTTTCAACCATCCCATATCTGAAGGATCAGAGAAAGAAACTTTAGCAAACTTCTTTTAAATAAAGTACTGATTACTGCTATTTTTTTAAAAATACATTAGATAGAATAAAAAAAGCACACGAGGATACTTACTTGCTGCATTCATCCTGGATTTCTTCTTGAAGTGTTTCATCTACATCCTGTGGTTCTACCATATTTCTTAAAATGACTACACGGCTCTGTAAGTGTAATTCGAGGGGTTTAATGCAGACAAGTTTCATGGGAAGAAACTTAACAGGGGTGACATCTTACCTCAACCTTCCTCATAAGTTTTTGCATCACAAGATGCCTTGCACTTTGACCCTTTATTGAAATGTTTTCCTGTGCACTTAAGGTCTGTGGTTCTGCTTCTTCTAACAGTTTCTTCTGTAACTCTTCTTGTTGTTTCTGCGGACGATTTTTTTTTTTGTATCATTAGAAATAGTATCTACAGTAGTGCCTGAAGAGTAACTGATAACAGAAGACAATTTATCTATTCTTTAAAGATAGTAAATACCTGTGCTTGCTCCTGAGCTCTTTTCAAAGCTTCTTGAGCAGGTGTGATGGGCTGTCCGACAGCAGTAGGTGTTACTACAGCAGGAGGAGGCAGTGTAATGGGTTGACCAAGAGCTGCAGTAAAATGCTAATTAGTTCGATTGAAACAAATACATACAACATGAACACAAGTTCTATGAGCACAAGGTAACAGTCTCTACATCAGAGAGCACACTAACCAACTGGTTGAATTTGGGCTGGAGCCCTAAGTTGTGGAATTGCTATACCAGGGGGTGGAATAACTGCAGGTGGTGCAGCAGCCAATCCTGTGTTAAGCAACCCAGCCTGTTGTTGAGCAGCTGCTAACAGAGCAGGATTTCCAAGAACTGCTGGAATTGCGGCTATTGGTCCACCAATGCCAGGTACGGATTGAGCTCCTAATGATGAATTTAATTTAGCCATTCCTGTAAGAGGTAAATATGCATGCTTAAATAAGATAAATTAAATTATATACAATTTTGAAAAAGCTTAGCAAAATCTGTAATGTTTGATTTTTTTTATTTTTATAAAATATTGGATATTTATACCCACCAAGTGCAACAGCATTTGTGGCAACAGCATCCATGGCCTGTATCTTAGCAGTGGCAGCAGCAGCCGCAACAGCAGCAGCTGTGGGCATGAGGTTAGCTCCTTGAGTAGGGTTCTGACAACAAAAAGAACTCAGATCAGCTGGTGATAACAATGAAATGACATTAAAATTTGTATTGCGTTAAGACATACTGGTGGTCTTGCTTGCAAAGCATTTGGAGGAGTGATGGCACGTCCAACGCGGAGGTACTGTCCACCCAAATCAAACAAGTTCATAGATGCTATTGCCTCTTGTGATGCCTGTTGTGTTTCATATTCAATAAAGGCAAAACCTTTGTGTCTATTTGGTGTAGGACCTGCAGCTAATTTGCAGCTCTTGATTGGACCAAAGGCTTCAAATACACTGCAAGAGTTGTTCCACAATATTATTAGTAAATTTCCATTAGTCACAACTTTTTATTGCTATAAAGGATAATACCTTTTGATATCATCCTCTGTCAAATCAGGATGAATTGAAGCAATATATATTCTATTATATTGTTTGGCCTCTTCTGTTATTTCATCTATTACAGATTGTGCTTGGGGCATGTTACTTGGTCGGCCTACAACTTTGATATTCCTTCCTCCTATCATGACACCATTCATTTGTTCTAGAGAAAGTTGAGCTGCTTCTGGAATTTCATACTCCACAAAGGCAAATCCTGAAAGTTTTCCATGATTATTTTTCTGTTGAGATTGATACTTTCAGTACACAAATCTAAGACAAAATTGTACCTTTGTGCTTTTGAGTAACTGGATCCCAAGACATGTTTATTGATTTGATGGGTCCAAAAGGCAGGAATGCTTGTCGAATGGTGTCTTCTTTCAATTCAAAACTAATACTGCCAACATAAACTCTGAAATAAGGGTAAGAGAAAAAAAATTAACTTCCAGAATTAGATAGAGTTTAGAAAAAAAAAATTGAGCCAACATTCAACAGTTTATCATTTTCAGCAAGCTGTCGACCTTACAGAAAAAAAAACACTAAAAGCACTGTACTTTTAAAGAAAACAGTGTTCTGCTCACTGTGGCTCTCACTGGCTCAATGGTCTGAATATAAGCCCCCTTTTTTTTTTTTGAAATTTAGCCTAAAAACAAGGGGCTTATATGAGAGGCCTTTTTTGTATGGGTTTATATGGACCTTTTACTTCCAAATGGGGCTCTAAAAGTGCTTATATGCGCTTATATTCAGACCATTACATTTTGTAACTCGTTGTTATGTGTGGTCACATCTTTTTACATGAAGTTTGTTTGTTTTCCCATTTTGAAGCAGGAGACAAACTTTTCAGTGCTGAACTGCTAAGCCAAAACATTTTTTGAACTAATAACTTGGCATTATGATCATAAATGATCAAGAAGTAACAATTTTGTATCTCCTCAAAACCCATACAACAGTCAATAAAATCCTAAGGAAAAGCCATCAAGTGAAAGAGTGAAAGGGTAAGACAGTCAGATCTTATCAGCTTTACTTGATTTTCCACTTTGGGGCAGGAGACAGACTTTTCAGTGCTCAACTGCCACATCAAACAAGATTTTTGATCTAATCATTCTGTCCATTAAGGAAAGAGCAAGAAATTTTTTGGTGAAGGGTTGATAGATGGATAGATATAGTGCCTAACTGCGGGGGGCCTGACCATCAAGATCTGTGCCTGATCCCCAGGCGAACCTGCAATATAAGTGTGGAACAAGGCGGGCAGATTGCGGAGCGGCAAGCGCTGCTCCGCCTCCTTCGCATTGAAGCGAGCAGCCACGCGTGCCCGCCCCCGAACCCGGAGGGACGGGGCGCCTAGGCCCAATTAATTGCGCTGTGTAAGATTAGGGTGGGTGGAGGCAGGCGGCGAGTAAAACAGGGTGCAGTAGCAAATAAGGCAAGGCGAGCAGTAAGAAAACAGAGTGCAGTAGCAAAAGAACAGGCAAAATACAGCGTGCCGCAGCGTGCTACGTAGATAAGCAGGCAGCAAAGGCAGGCAAGGAGGCCAAGAAGCCCGGGTACCCGGGAGACGGAAGGAACGGTGCAACCCTTCAGCAGCCCCGGCCCGACCTGTAAGGTAATTCCGCACACTGGTGTCGTCGCTCTTTCCTTGTTGCACTCATTGGGCTCGGCCATAAGGAGCGAGAGAGAGGAACCTACAAAACAGTGTTCGGAATCGCCTTGCAGGTAGCGGCCCCACCCATCGGGCGGAGACCCGGAGAGGGACACCTAGCGGGCCTCCCGTGAGAGGGGCGCAGAACGAGTGCCTAGAGTGCACCGGGCGAAACCCGCCAAGGAATCACCCTACCCGATGCTCGGCAGACCGGCCAAGCCGTGCACGCCGGCTCCGGGCCGGGCAGGCAGGCGGGCAAACCCAGCACCGCGCACGGCGACTCCGCAGCGGGTCCCGCCCCGCCCAGCGCCCAGCCCAGCGACCTCCGAGGGGCCCCGGGCAGGGACCCAGAGGCGCTTGTGTCTCCGGGCAGTGCGAGGTGCGAGCAGTCTGCCATCTGCACAAAAGGGACGTGCAGCAGGAAGCAGAAGCAAGCAGAGGTGACAGACGCGGAAGAAAGCTAAAGGGCCCGCCCAGACCTACGCCTTTGGTGTCTAGCGGAGAGAAAGGTGAAGTGCACTGCCATGCAGGAAATCCTGGTCAGCCCCTGTCCTAACTCTCCCCCAAGCGGGGATCGCGAGGAGACATGCCACAACGACCAGGAGCGGCTAGCCCGCCCCCGACCGCCCCCACCCAAGAAATTTTTTGGTGAAGGGGAAGAAAGAAAAAAAAGGAAGAAAGAAAACTGAACTTTTGTTGTAGGGCGCAACAAAACTTCTTAGGGACCAACCACAAAACATTATGTTACATCACAGGCAATGATTGTTCTGATTTAAAACAAGCACAATTTTAAACACTTGCCTGCACATGAGCACTAAGGCTTGTTGTCGATGGAATGATTTTGCTTTCTGTAAGAGGTGAACATGGCAAAAAGTTAGTTTCCTATAAAACTCTGTTGAGGTAATGAGAGTCAAGAAAACAATTACCTGCTGTTGGTGAGCTAAAGTTTGCTTCATTAGAACCATCTTAATACTTTGTTCCATGGCATACTTTTTGGCTCTGGCTACATTTTCTTGTTGTTCAGAATAAAGTTTTGGTAAACCAGCACCAAGAATACCCTGAAGAGTGGATCTTGCCCCGACACCTAAACAATTATTCACATATTTATAAAGTAATCATGAAAAGAATTGAATAAATTCACCATTTTCAAATGAAAGAAACTTATGGAAGAATTAAAATAACACATACCAGCGATAAGTTGACCATCCTGTTTCAGGTCATAAATTGGCTCTGATGAGACTGAGGAGACACCTACGAATAAGAAACAGAATTAGAATAGGATCATTGCTGATGTAAAGGAAGTCTGTCTTCTACATAACATCGCCACAAGCATGACAGACTGAGTCTTAAATTACGTAATTAAAAGTCTTAAGAAGTGTTTCCTTATGTATAACAAATCATAGATTAAAGTTTCCAGATACCTATCACCCAGACACAGAGGTCTAAACACATAAATATAGCTCCCTCGAATAGTCATTAGGAATTTTTTTGAACTAAAAAATTCTGGTATGATTTGATTTTCTTTTTGTTGGAAACATGCAACAATAAAACAAATACACATATGTAAAGATTTTTGATTCTACATTAGTAAGGCCAAAAGAAAAAATTGACAGCAAATATATTACAATGAAATCATTTAAGTAGCACAAAAGTGACTTTAATTTCATTCAATTTAAATTACTAAATGAGTGTTCATGGGACAGATTCAATGTTGGAGCTGCAGTTGATCACTAAACCTACGCCCATATGACACCGAAAGTGTCCATAGACCATTCCAGGATCACAAACCAAACTACAAAGAACCAAAGCCACTTGAAACTGTCTTCCTTCCTCCCTTCACTTGAGCAGTTAACTCTTGCCATTTGTATGATATGCAGGAATTGGAATTAAATTAAATTATTTGAATAAAGGATAAGTTTAGAACCAAATACCCTTTAAGTGAGGAAAGGGTAGGAGACAGGACTGAAAACTGTTAGTTCCACAACTCAGACAAAAACTTCTGTAAGCTTCTACAAGAATGAGTCATCCCAATTTTAATTTATGAAGCTGATGGTAAAACAAAACAATTTGATTAGTAAATTTGAACACATTAAGAAATAGGAAAGTTAATTGTGGCAGAAACCACAGTAGAATGTGTCAGAGTTGTGCACTACACGAACAAGAATTGGTTGTCGACATGAGGCATAATATGACCTTTACCCCTGTGTACGATGATAATCGGGGGGCTCTGTCCCCGATTTGTACGCAGCGATCGCTGAAAACACCTGGGCTAGGCTAGGGCGCAACTCTACCCATGAAACAACACAGAAAACAGAGAAAAGAAACAAGAAAATTAAAACTTTGACCCTCAAATAGAACAGGACATTAAAAAAAAAAATTCTCATGAGAATTTTGCAGCAAAAAGAGATATGCAGAGACACGAGGGATCACAAAACAAGGAAATAAACTGGGTTGAAATTAAATTTTTGTTGCGCATGACGAACCACGTAAACTTACAAGACGAGAGTCAAAGACTATTTCAACTCTACTTGTCTTGCAAGACCCAAACAGTTCAAGACACTTTGCCTTGTCAACTTACAGTCTTGATATTGAAAGCAAATCTACAATGAGCAACTTCAAATAAGTGAAATCTGTGGATCAAGTTTCCTTGGGTTCCTGGAGAGAGCGTTCCTCTAGCAGACTTGGAGTGTTGATTATGAAACAGCCAAACAGATAAACAATCTTTTACACACATTCCATCTATGTCCTATAATTAAAGCCACCAATGAAGTATAAAAATATGAAAAGAATATGTTGAGCATGAAAGCAGTAACCAGCATCAAGGGCAGTAAATGTGTTTAGAATTATTCATCCTTGCATATGGGGAGTAAAGTAAGTAATTTAAGGCTTAGTTTCATTAATTGAAAGGCAAGAATAAAAAAATTGAATGCATCATGAAATAGGGCCCTTGATGCCAGCGTGCTTACACAATTCTTTATATCAGATTAATAAGAGGTACTTATCCAAGCACTAATTAACCTAGAAACTACTTTGCTAAATTAGTACATAATTAAATGTTTTGCTTAAATCTTAAGAAGAACAAGTCTTCAACCTCGATAATTAACAACACTAAAGTGAAACTATTCAGTAATGACAGCCACTGGTGTCAGCCAATTGAAGGGCCTTCTGTAACAACTCAGAAACAGACCACACAAACTCCATTAGAAATATGATCTCAAATTGACACGAGACCACCTGAACTTCATGGTACATCAATTCTCATATCATAAGGAAATAGGGGCGTCATTTATTCTGAACCCCTATCTTTTTCACCCGTTAACTTAAATTTAATAGTGCATTAATAAGACTTTAACCCATTTGACAGTCTTCTAGTGCATCCACAAAAATAAGCAAAAAGGAAACAAACAAAAGGAAAGCACTTTCACACCCACCTTACATCTGTTCAATAAAATTGATTTGAGTTATGCAATACCTCCTCCACACAGTCACTTCAAAGTAATGAACTATTAATAATAATAATACAGAAAGGCAAATGAAGTTTCACTCTGATGAAAGTAGGAAATCAGTAGATAAATGAATTTAAGTACATGATCTTACAGGAAAAAACTTGCAATAAACGAATTCAAAACTATTTCAGCTTAAAATAAGAGAAATAGAGTATGCAATTGTAGGCTGAAATAGGCCAAGAAGTGTGATTGTGTGTCTGTTGAAACTAAACATTTCACCAAGCATCCCACCGGACATAACATTTTGCAATCACTCATGGTAAAAACTTTAATACGCCTTTGGAGAAACAACTTTTAAGCGTAAATTACACTTCCGCAGTAAATCTTTGACATTGTTAACGTCAGGTTGTTTTTTGGTTTTAACAAAAACTGAGGCTTTTGGAAAATGTTGACAATAAATCAGCCAATAATGTCATCATGAGCATGACATGCGCTGCAGGAACATGACCAAAGGAACTAAAGAGATGGACTCAGGAAAACATACTTACTCTCTCTTTTGATTTTGGCAGGAGGCTCCCCGTTTTCAGTATTGACCCCATTCTCTGCCTCCCGTTTGATAGCTTTGGGATGTGCTTCACCAACTCCATTTCCTACTTCTTCATTGACTTCCTCTTTTATCTTCTCTGGTGGTACGGGAGGGGGTGGAGGCGATGAGGCACTGTCCTGGTGATGGAGAGCGAAATAAAAAATTTAAGCTTGTATGCTGGAAAGATCTCAACCGTGACCGTGATGTAACATAAACTCATAAAATAAGCTGGTGAAGGTACTAATATTCTTCGAAAGGATAGCAGATATGGTTAGAAGAAAGGGAGATTACTTGGCAGTATGAAATTTTGTAAGATACATTGAGGAGTTGTAGGTTATGAGACCCATATCTGAAGTTGGAGCTGACCTGAAGCGAGCGCTTATGAGTCGATAACATTGATATAACGAGAGAAAGTAAAGACCAAAATCTCTGCTTATTCTCAAGGAACTGACCGACTCAGCAAAGAATTTCACTGAGGAAAAACATTCACGCCATCTTGCCACCAGTCATTTAGACTTACTGAGTTAGATGATCCATTGACATTACTGGAATCCGTCGAAGCCGCCATAACTGAACTGGTGTAAATAAATGTTATGCGCAACAATAAAAGGTTATTTACTACAACTGGATTCAACCAAAGAGGGTTCGACAAAACACACTTCAAGTCAAGCTTGGAAGCGGCCCCAACTTAATCAACCCCTGGCCACGAGATAGACTGGTTCCGTTTTCTTAGAAAGGGCAGGAAATTCAAAACTTAACTTAATCTCCACACCGGCACTACAACGACAGCAAAGCCAGACGCAGCTATTCATGAAAATACAAGTCATGCTGAGCATTTATCGACGTGTTTTCAAATCTGATTCAAATCCTTTTAAAACTGCTTGGCTGCTGAGAATAGTGAGGGGGATACTGACAGTGAAAACAAAATTGTTTTTTTTATTTATGTTGGTGCGTCAATGGTGACGTATTGGTCCCAGCAGCAGCAGCAGTCGCCATGACACAGAGCCAAAGTGTCAATATATGGAAGGTTACAACTTTGTCAATAAATGTGTGATTGGATGTAAACCTGTGCTCTACGGGCATTTCGAACAATTGGGAATAGTAGAGGCATGGTTCCAGCTCAGTAGTAATCCGTGGAACATTTTTATGAACGGGCCGAAATCTGACAGTTTGAGGTTATGTAGTTCAAAACTGTAGTACCACCATCACAGCACCATAGGACGGGAAATTTCCCTCTTCTGTCCCTCTGTTAGGTTGTCAGAGTGGAGACCTCTTGTTGTTGTTGTTGGGCTCGAAGCGTTTCTCGGTTTAGCTGGCCGTGACCGGGGGTTGAACTTAATCTCATTTTCTCGGGCGCTGTGTAGGCAAAAGGTACAACTCCTTTTGCCAGGGTGTACAACAGAAGAACATGAAAGTTCTCCACAACAATGGAAAAGAAATATCCAGCTAATTGACAGGGTAGTTTTCTGAATTTGATGAAATTTAATCTGTTAGTTCAAGGAAAGTTGTAAGGGTCGAATTATGGCAAAGTTTTTATTTTACAGACCAGATTTCACTTTATTTATTGGCAGCTGTGGAATAACTCTCTTGAAACGTCATACCACTCGTTAAAACTACATTACCTCAATCAACAAAGAATAAGTGCTTAAAGCTGTGTATTTTCAAAAGTCAATGATTTTCTGTTTTTTAATTTTTGCGTCACTAAAAGCAGTCAACGAAGGGTA